>JAQGCB010000077.1:0-35303 GCA_034698835.1 Protaphorura tricampata
CTGCAACCAACATCTTTGCAGCTTTTCGTCTGGCTTTCAGTTGACAATATATCGCATTATTTTGTGAAACGGACTGGCCACGTACAATTGGCATGAGATCTGCGAATCAAAATAGAACTATCAATTTGCAAATTAAACATTTCTGCAAAACGGTCTAGAACTGTTGGATTAAATATCATCACATAATTTATGTGTTCTATTATTGTTCATAATATTCTAATTAATTGTGTGTGGTGAACAACACAGCCATTCACAAAAATTTTATTTCCACAAAGGGTTCACAGCCCGACTTTAACTTACATATCAGACTCAATCGAGATGTACATACTGCATGTTGAAGTACAGCCGTTCATATATTCTACGAAATACTCGCACTTCCCAAATTAAAACAACACTGAGCAAAGTTGTCGCGGCATAGTTTTACGGGTAACTCATATTAAGTGTAAAGTCGTCTCTGAAATCACCACTAACTAGTACGAGTAAATCACTTGAATGACGAATTTCTGATACAGTGTCCGTATCCGACCCTGGGTATCTCGAGAAATAATGCCTAAAAAACAGAGTCCCCTTTTACCTAATCTTACTGAATACGTGTTTCGAGACTACACAGTTCTCCCGATCTAATGTGCAGAAAAATCCTAAGAATTTGTGGAGCTGAAGGGAAGTTTCTTCACATGTGTTTTTAATCATAGAAGTCCCAAAATTATTTTTTGACCACAAATGTCAATGAATTCGTGTGGTTGTCAGCTGTCGGTATTGGTATTCATTTCCTTAAAAATTGGGTGGTCTCTGGCTGAGCATTATTTTGTTTCATGTCATTTGTGTCATGTCATGCCAGAGGATTCATATACAAGTACAGGTTTAGAAATCTGCGGACGCCTCTGTGCGATATCACCGTCACAACTCATTTGCCTCCGTAGGCGAGCAATAAGAATTTCTAACGCGCTTGTATTTTCGAATCTTTTGTGCAATATGATCCTCTCTAAGACTCCAGAATGGACTGTGGAATATATTCGGATTCCCTTAAAATGTAGACCAATGTAACTTTCAGTACAATGGTGTCATGAAGGAAAAGAAAAACGAGCAAGCAGCTGAAGAGAAAGTTGAACTTGAACTTAAGATGTGTTATTATAAAAAAAATAGAACGGACGACATGACATTTCAAGGCAACATTCTAAATCCTTTGCCAAATTCCTTTACTAGTTCCATAGTAGTCGAACCAAACTACGCGTTTGGATGATTTGATACTTCCTTTTCAAAGTTGCGTGTAATACAGTAATTCAATCTGGAGACAATTTTCCCATCGATCGTGGCGTATCTGAACAGATACTACGTATTTGGATTTATTCTATAAATGTTCACAATTCGGTGAAAGCGAACTTTCACCAGCACAAGGAACGCAATCCTCACTGAGATGGCGACATTCTATAATGGTGAAAGTCAACTTTCACCATAGGCATCAAATGAATGCATTGAAAAAAGGGTGACAACTGTCTTGCGTTTCTCTTTAAATTGTATATGAGAATACGTAAAGGACGTAATTATATTCATGCAATGTTACCCAGTTCCGGTGCTTTTACTCAGAAACAAATGCCAGCCAATACAACATTTTGTCGAGTAGCGAAACTTCAGTCAGTGTTTGTTATAAATATAATATTCCGCATAAAAACGTTGTGTAAAAACTAGTGCCAGATCCTATAGATTTCAAGGCTAATTCGAAGATTACTAAGCAGGTTTACAAATATGACCGTACTTACACCTTGCAGTTTCCTGGCCGTTATTTGAACGATGATTACTAGGGTCGGTTGATGACGTTTCTCTTGACGGTGGGATGTACGCTGGGCTCCATAGCACGCACACAATCTTGTAGTAAGCAAACGTCATAAATCCAAGTGGAACTATGTAGAGAGCCAAGGCCCGGGCAATCACAAGAATCACTTCATACTCCGGTGACCAGGAAGCTTCACATTGCGTCAAGTAAACAGAAGTAACGTTGAATCTTCCAGGAACAGTGTGTAGTACCACCAATTCCGGGGTATCTAATCAGTAAATATTGCTTAGTATAGTTTCTTAAATATCGACATAGCAAAAAATATTGTGGCTTGTCCATAGACAAGGAATCAAATGGAGTGTGTGTGTCACTTACTATATTTCTAACATTTTGGCAGGTGTAAACCAATGATCTTGAAAGCTAATTGATATTTATGATAAAAATAAATACGCGTTCTACTCAACTGCAGACATATGTACCTATTAAGAAGCTGTCTTAGCATGGTTCTTTTATCATGACTTCTTGTAGTTCTTTCACGATTTCATTTTGCAGGCATTTCTAAACTGTCACATTGAAGTTTGTGTATTCGAATACGGAAAAAGTGTGTTACATGATTGTGCTAGTGAGTTTAGGTAGTTGCATATGTTTCTAATGGTGAAATGACAGCTATTTTGGAAACCTTTATGTATGATATGTTCATATCATTAAACTTCACATTTTCCGACGTCAACTAGTGAATAAATCATTATGCTCTGCGTTGTGATTACCATGAATTTGGAAATGTAATTGAATAAGTACCATATTTCTGTGCATTTCATTGAGCGACATCAGGAATATCAATCGTACTTACCAAATAGGAGAGCTATGATCCAGATTACGAAAATAACGCGTTTGGCTCTTGTTGTTGTTGCTTTAAACTTCAATGGATAACAAATGGCATACCATCTCTCAACCGAAATTCCAGTAAGTGTCAAAACTGATACTGCGACGGAAACAGTCTAAACAATCAAGAAATCATAAGAGACAATTAATTATACATTACCTAACCCTCCTTTCCATTCATTATATATTGAACCTAACAAATGACACAGGCCTTGAATCAAACCACAAACCATATTAAGAATTCGAAACAAACTTGTTTTGTAGATATACCGATTTAAATTCTCGTCACACGCGTGTGGCATAACTGTTTAAACTGATGTAGAGAGATCTCAAGATACGATAAATCAACTCCGTTCGACAGTTGATTTGTGGCCAGCCTTGTCCAGCAAATAATCAATCGCACAGAATTTGTGTGTTTTTATTATAGTGGCTTCTTGACATTAAGTCATAAATAATTTGCAATTGTCAACTCGTTGTACATTATAACATGATTTTAATTTTTGAATGACAGATATGTAAAAACAAATTGCATTCGCCGAATCTTAAATCCAACAAAAGATGATAAATGTTGACAACAGGTCAGGCTGAGTTTCTTGACCAAATAAAAGCAACTAACTAACTAAAAGTTGAATAATCCGAAATCGTGCTCCAAACTCGAGCCAATGTATTCATTACCCTGAAGAAAGGAGTTCGGACTATTTGGGATAACATATTGCCAAATTTTATTGTAATGGGTGTATTTCGCATAAAATGGCCGAGAGTCCGACTCGTCTTCATAAAAGCCAATTATCATAAGTAGTGACTGAAACCTGACACGGATTCGTGCAGAGAAATGAGATGACAAAACGGTCACGTCTTAAAAATGATGGGACTTCATTTTTTAGGACATTTTGGAGGTACTAATATATGTAGATCAGTCGAGTCGTTTCAGAGGTCAAGAGCTAAAAGCCAATGCCTTGTACAGATGATAAAGTGCAAACTCTAACTAAGTGTCCAACATTGTCCACCAACCTTTAAGTTTAACGCTAACTGACACATAATTTATTTTTGGCTTATCACCGGCGGTAGTTATACTAGACTAAAAGCGTAAGGCCATGTGGCACAAGGTTGTGTAAATTTCCATTAGATGATTTGTCTTACTCTCAAAATTCCTCACAAGCCAGAATGATACTTAGGTGAAGAATCTAAAAATAGTAGAATACTGTTTCACTTCAATATCCTTTTATTCCAAATAAAAATATTCATTCCGACAAAAAAAAGTGAGATTTGATTGTTGACGTTAGGATATTACCGGTGGTATGGCTTGATAAACCATAGTAGAAATAATCTACAGAGATAAATCATGTTTAAAATTCTGACAAGTGCGTGATATAAATAAAGTCCATTGCATTGTTGCTAGCAATACAATACAATTTAGGCTTTGGACTCAGGTTTATTAAAGTAAGCTGGAGTGGCGCCAGTTGCATAAGGTAAAACGTACTGAATGAGTTGAACCAGAATGAGTCACTAGAAAACAATCTTCTGCATGAGCGACTTTCACCAGTCGAATTCATGAAAGCAGCTGGATTTCGATTTGGGTCTCTGTCTCACCTTGAAAAATGACAAGTGTCACATAAGACCGAAGTGTGTGACTACTTTCTCATGTACGTATGTTGTATTGTTCATAGTAAAATGTATTAAATTTTAAATTCCAGTGGGGCTATTTTATATGTATAGAGTTCGTTATGTAAAGTCATGTAAAGGTTAATTCTATACTTAGGATAAATAGAGAAATCATAGTTTTTTTTTAAAGAAATGATGGCCTGCAGAGAAATAATAGTGTTAACAAAGTTCATTCTGGAATGAACTGCAGGCTGAAATAAACTGCATTACGACTGCAATGAGTTTGCAGAGGAAGATTACGTACCGAAGCCTATCTTATCGTCATTATAGAATCCGGTGCCATTAAAAGCGTAATAACGGAATTGAAGGGAGTCAGTCTTCCAACAATTGGCTCCAAGTCTTCAAGTCTTCAATTCGAACCAAATGATATTGACTCAGTATACACAGTCAAAAACTAACCCGACAGTATTATAATATGTGCTTTCGAATTAAAATGCTTGGATGAAAGAAAATATAAAAGCTTGTGTCCCGAAAAACGTCTAATACGAGACCGGAACTTATACAGACTCCAGATATATGAACTCAGATTACCATGTAAAGATACCCGGCTATTATTAAAGACTGGCTGTTAAAACAGTACGGCCCCAACTAGATATTTTACGGAATTTTTTTAAATTGTCGAGTATATGCTTGCTGGAATGTGAAAACAATTAGGAGTAGTACTTGACTTATACATTCACTCACTCAGAGTCAAAACGCACCAACTTAAACAGACAAGTAGCAAATACCCGTAAAGCCTCATAAATTATCAGATTAAGTCTCTTCTCTACGTACTTCAAACATCTTGTGACTCTCTAGAATTCTGTTTCTATTAGTTGGGCTGGAATTATATTAACCGCGGGGAACACATTAGTACACATTACTTAAATTGGATTACAGCAAAAAAATCTACTGAATTAATTTCTGGACTTACCTGTAAATAAAGAATTACTTTGCAAAGTGCATCACCAAAGAACCAAGTTTCAGTGATATCCCATACCACTGTGGTTGGTTGGCAAAAGAGAATGACCATGAAATCCGCGACGGCCAAATTCATTATAAAATAGTTGGTCACTGTGTGCATGCTATTGTTCCTGAAGACGGCCAAACATACTAAAAAATTCCCTATAAGGCCCACAACAAAGATGACCAAGTGTGCTATCATGAAAATCCATTCCACAGTTGTAGGGAATATATATTCTCTGAGATGGTCCAAAATTTCTTCGTTGGTGAAGCATTCATACCCTGAACAATTACTCTGATTGTAGGGTAAAATTGTATCGTCGTTCATTTTATCGCACTTGAATTGAGTTTCTGCACGACTATAAACTAAGTTTCTCTACTCACGCAGGTGATCGTACGATAAAAGCCTCCAGAGTACAAGACCAGCGTATGAAAATACTATTCATTTCATCCAGTCATTACGCGATGCACGCTTATCCAGGATACTAAATTGTCATTTCCATTCCCTCACTGCCTCTAGTATTTGAGTCCCTGAAATTGCAATTGCAACTGACAATATTCATAAAATATATAATATTCTTGCTTTCCTCTTCTGTCCAGGGTTTTCTTCGCAGTAGTAGAAACCAAAGTCACTGACGTGAGATCGTACCCCTGGGTTAGTTGATCAGTCTGAAAGACTGTATATAAGTATAAGAGGGGAATAACCGGAGCTGCAGTTGCAATGTCCCACAAAATATTTTATGGAACGCACTGAAGAACTTTGTCATTTTAAGTACGGAAACAAAATGCGTAGTTTCAATATATCAGCCAATAATATCTTGGACAAAAATCTTGGACTGGAAGACATTATTTGCGGCGAAGGCGACGCCCATGAGTTGAGTATGTGGAAACTTTCGCTGATTCGGATTTCTGTCCACAGAATCAAATGAATCGCTCACCGAAATGAAATGAATGTCCACATCTTGATCTCAATGGATTGCTATAAAACGCTGGATCATCGTCTGGCACTTTCATGGCGCCCTGATCAACACAAACTCTTCGCAAGTCACAAAGTCTATTCAAAAACTAAACTCTCGGAAACAATTAAACCGGAAATGTCGATTAGCAGTAAAAATCTTTCGTCGGGTTGGACCGGGTCATTTTATACCGCACCACACCGGGTTAAAAGAATCCAAAACTTTCAGCGTGTAATTCAACTTTCACTTTTTATATGAAAAAATTATTCTGCGGTTTTCGAGGAAAACCCATGCCGGGCTACTATTATTTGTTTATGGCTGCGGCGTTTATCAAACCAGAGAACGGTTGGGCTATAGATTGGAACAGAGTTACAACATTTGCAAGCACTTATTGTCCAGCATATACCAGCATTGTGATATTTGACTGACTTGAGTGACTATATGGGCAAAATAAAGATGTATTGACTTGGCGCTACTGAATAAATAATTTAATAGGTTTCAAAACCTTTACTGTCGTCTAGAGTTTGTTCTAGAAGTCGACGGGTTAGTAATAAGAATAAAACAATTCACCCCGCACTTCACACCAACATAGCAGTTCAGTTTCAATATTGCAATACCTAATGTAAAACTAGTATTCATGGCATTGGGTGGGTCGAATAAATAAATTCATTGAATTGTGAGGACCAGAGTCGTACGTGAGGAATAATAAGTAAGTAGCTAAAAAGAGTGATTTTTTAGAATGCCAAGACGAATTGATCGGTTTGACTTGACTCAGAATAAAAGTTGACTGGTGAACTGGTGAACGAAGAACGAGCATACCAGGAGGACGCCTTAAGCCCAGTACAATGCCGAAGGTTGAAAGTAAGACTGACGATGAGAGCACAAGTTGAGCCGCATTTCTGTGATTCGAAACTTTACCCAAACTTTATTACAACGTAGAACTACGGCTACATCGAAAAGCCAACTCTCATACATACGTGTAAATATAACATGTTACTGACGTTACTTCTCTTCTCCGTCAGCGCAATCCCATCTTTCAACTAATCATGTTTTATAACATGTCATGTCTCATATGTGTAGTCCCGCATTTGTAATTAATCCTTTTTCATGGACGACAAAATTTCAAAAGAAAATAAAATCTGTTTATTTATGATTTAGAATAATTTCGACTAACAATTAAATAGGAGAATTTACAAGGTGCAATTGAGGATAATATAAATGTCTGTATTTCTGATATAGTACATTGAAAATTTGACTTGCTGGTTGTACTTTACTTTTTGACAAACCGATCGTATACACAATGATTCAAATATTAAATACAATCTAACGTAACCCCGACTTTCAACTTTTTACACTCGGCACTCTCCAGATTTATCATGAATGAGTTGACCGCAGAGTGCAGATCTGTTTAACAAATGCAGACGACAAAGCACAGTTTTTTTTGCAGTAGTGGTGAAAACTAAGTAGAACTCGTCATATATCACATGTAGTAAGTGGGAAATTTTTTCCTATACACAATAGAATAGTATGAACAGAGTGTCCAGAACTCACAATATAAAACAAGTAACTTTATCTGATTTAGAAACGCAGAAAAATCAAAATACGTGACTTTTAATGAACTACCATCGTTATTTTTACTGCTGAAATACGAAACAAATTCGGAAATCAAATCTAGTAATATGAAAGGTGAAGACCAAATAGTGCAACGCGCGATGCATAATGTATTCATTGTAAAACAATGTACTAAAGTCGGCATTCGTACCATATATGGGTTTCACCTTTTGTTTACAGATTCTGTTGGCAAACGTCCATATCAGTCTCAAGCAAGCTGAGGTGGTAAAGTACTAGTGTCTAAAATTTAAAATGTTTGAACCACAGGAGGATACGAATATATCGTTCTCGGTATTACCTCAACCCGATGCAATGCTTTCATTTTTTTCACTCAAGGAATGCGTCAATGCGTGCTCAACATGGGCTTACATCACACGAAGATTTTACGGTGTTTAACCCGTAAAAATAGAAGGAGATTTCATTTCTGGATGTCATAGCAGAGTTTCATTGACGTCCATCATTTAATTTATCGCCGAATTAGTTCATCTTCACCTGTTGGCTCTGCTATCTTCTTGACATCTTGTCTTACACAGACTATTTTCATTCACGGAAAGTTTGCTTTCAATTAAGCGGATTTCTTGGGGCCTGTTGTGTAGTGTCAGTTCACTTTAGTTGTGCGCATTCACTCTAAATATCAATTACACATATACGGACAGGCTAAGCATGTACGTTTACAAAATATGTATACAGATCATCCTTTCCTTAAAAGTTAACATCGAGAATTCCCAGAATTTCGCTAGCTATACCGATACCGCTGACGAGGTTGGATACCTGACAAGGATTAATATATTACGGTTTTCTCCTACTACAGGAGAAATTATTGGATAGCAAATGAGTTTCCATTAATTCCTTTAAACAACTTATGCAATATTCAGGTGGACCTGCTTGTAAACTACGAATATTGTCCGTGCTCATATGAATAACGACATTTAGTCTTCACTTGGCGTCGGAAAATTCGGAAATCTTTTCCCTGAGAGTTTGAAGACTATCGATTCAATTCTCTGGATAGAGAATAATAACACTTTTGTTCTATACAGCCCTCCTGATAAATACGCGTACGCGACAATAAATACAATCCAACATTAGAACCGTGAAGCTAGGTGAAGCTGGTGTTTTACGAATTTCCAAAGCCATAACCAGGAATGGTCAGACATGATGATGTAATAATAAAACTCTCGGAATAGTTCTGAATTGGAATGGTTTTGAAGTGAATGGAGTGAAAGTGAATGGGCTTTCCCATCTCAAGTTTACAAATAACCTAACGAACATCATACTGAAATTGTTTTCACCTATCTTACAATGTGAACCAGCAAAAATGAACTCATTTTAAGGAATCATGATCGCTATGTATTAGTCAAGTATATTAGAACTTTATTTACCATCGAAAGAAAGTAATGAAATTCAGTGCTCAGGTATTTTATAGCCGGGACTTTTGCAAGCATCAAAAATTGTAATCAGGAACCACGAGAGCAGAAACATGTCAGTGTGCTTCTCTTGTAAGTTGAATGGATCATGCTACTAACTGATATTCTTGATATAACACAAGAAAGTGCCTAATTTCATATTTCCAAAGATGTCAGAGGTATGACAATACAAAGTCAGTTTATTCTGTAAAACGTAATCACTCCATTTTGATTGTCCACCCTGTATATCAATTGTTTCAAACTGTATTGTATACATTCTATATTTTCTGCCTAAAGAGCACCGGTGCGCAGTTCCATGTTCAGCTCTTGTGATCTGATATTTTACATGCCATTTGACAAATCGCTACTCGTCATCGCGTTGTTTTCTTAATGATCCATGTGAAGTAACTTTACAACAGAATTGTCATACAAATGCCGACGTTAGGACCGGCCCGAAAACCTCTGAACTGATCGCCAGCCACTTTTTTTTACACCTTGTCAATTAAGGCGTGCGTTTTGTGTAATGAATGGTGTTTTGACTATATTGAATTGAATCTTGACGAACGACGTTGGCCCTTGTTATCCTATAAAGCAAAAATGAATATAAGAGTTTGGTCTGATGGGCAAGCCGTTGTAGGAAGGGGCGTAACTGAACTTAAGTAGGCCTTAGTGTCTGCTGTTAAACTTCATTTTCAACTCAAGAATTAATCAGCTGAGATGAAAAGATGTAAGATGAAAGGACGGTTTTGGTTGTCGGAGTCTCAATTTGTGATCAATAAAAATGCTTTATAGTTCAAAATTTGAAGTACAGAGTCATCACACAATCTTTTTCTTTTTTTAGGTCAAAACTTATTATTTATTTCAAATTACCAGCACAATAACATGATATCTTATCAAAACTGTATGGCTGCATTATATATGTTTACGTAGTTTTTCTAAAATTCTAAAATAGTTGCCCAAATATTCGTAGTGAACCAAAAATAAAGTGTTGTATAAAGTGTATATCACCTAAAATCCATTAAATGAAAAGCTGCACATAGTGTATTCAATCACCTCCCTCTATGATCAATCTTAGGAATCGTCTAAAAGAAAACTAATATTATGTAACAAGGTAATAATACTACTGAATGATTTAGAAATCACCAGCAAAACCAGCTGCGTTAAACCGGCATTTCAGTAAACATTTTATCATTAAATTTTAACCGAGAGTTTGATAAATAAAATTAACACGATCAACAACAACCGTAGAATCACAATCATAGGAAATACTAAGGGTCGAAATGCTTCACATCACAAAATTAATTAAAAAATGCAAAGCAATAACTGAAACCCTTCTTAGCTGCATTAAATTAAAACATTTCATCATTTTTGGCTATCGGTAACACTGCTAAATCCATATCAATATCCAATCATCCATCGTGTTGACAAATCCAAACATTATTTTTTCACACCACCAGAATTCTTCCTCGCAGAGGTATTACCAGTTGGTCTCTGAAGTGGTGAAGGACTAGTTCCAGAAGTAGAAACTCCTCGAGAAATTGGCTTTGGCGTCTGTAATCTAGAAGCCGGACTGCCTGCAGCCGAAGGAACGCCTGACCCGGGTATTAACCCTTCGGAGGGTGCTTGAAACCTGAAAACCCAATAAAAAAACACAGGTTCTAAGAATGTTGAACGAACATTGGATTTCACATTCTTAAATTAAGGCAGAGGTCAAAGCATCGCGGAAAACCTTAGCTTTCACGGATGGTATTATTCTGGATTAAAGAGAAAACTTTATTTTTAGAAAACTCCAACATACAGAGTTCTGAATGTTGTCTATCCCTGTTTGCAATTTGATGAAGATTGGTCACGCACTTCAAGCGAACAAGTCGTGTATCGACGGGTAAAAATACATTACGACAATGCCATTTATTTTCTGTCTCGTTTGGCTTGTCAAACATGTTCTCGACCTTCGAGTAAAGACGACAGCAAATCAACGCCTTTATCAAATAAATTAGATATTGCACTGAGGCAGAAAACTCAAACAGAGACTTCTGTACCCATACGATACTATTAAAATCATTTCTCATCGGAAACATTTATTTTTGTGTTAGAATTGTTTAGACGCTTGAGTTAACAGTTCAGATGACCATTATGTTTCCATATTGCCCCTCCCTTTTGGGAGGACCGACCAGCAAACATTTTATACTAACGTTGTACTCCGGTTTGGTTTTTATTAATAGTCGTAAAAAGTTACCTTGGTGTTGTACCAGGGAGAGACGAAATGCTGGAAGAAGACCCTTGCCGGGTGATTGGCGGTCCCGTGAAGGAATGCGACCTAAAGCATTATCAGTAGTATAAAATAACCGTGATGCCTCATGTAAGGATGTATAAAAACTCAGCAGAAATAGTATAGAAATGAATATCATTCCTAGTTTTAATCTTAACCTTAAATGAGTTTAGACGAGAGACCACACCTGTTCTCAAGTACATAAAAAATGTCACCAACCTTTGGCCGACGGAAGGAACAGGAATCCTTGTCTGTGGCGTGCTGTTACCCCCTGTGTTTGTGTTAAGAGAAAAAGGAGTTCTAGGTGATGGGGAACTCAGAGGTATCCGTGAAGTTCCAGAGCTTCCCCTCTTCAAACTAGTTGATCGTCGGACAGGAATTCGACTGCCCTCATCTTAAAAATTAGAGACACCTAATTAATTTTAGCACCATAAAAGGTTTCAACCTGATACACAAATCAGGGCTAGGCCACCAACAAACAGGACCACGTTGTAAGAAATCACAGACAACGTTTGCTGCTACTACTAATTAGTATGCATTGTAGTTTCTGTAAACTGTAAAACATAGGGTCGTTTTATTCCTGTTTCGTTTATTGAAAACAGGAATGCATATTTTGTGCAGAATGATAATAAGGATGATTTCATGGTTATGTGTGAACTGCAAACTATTGTGAAATCCTCCTGGGAAATTCAAAAAGGAATGGACAATAAATACCGTCGGAATTGCGGTCTGTAAAATTCCAAAATCATCGATTTCCATTCAAATTTTGCCCTACCATGGACTCTTTGTTTAATAAAGATTTCAGGAAAATCGATGATTTCGATTTACAAACCGCGTCTCATTTGTATAAAATACAACATAATCCGATGCCTTATCTTTTTGGTAGAAAGAACTATTTCGGGTATCATTCTGGCAGAAAACTCTCAAAAATGCTTTTTACTTCAAAAAGCACGCGGCGCTCCTTGCTCGTAATATTGATTGAAAAACCACGTAACACGAGTATAAATGGAACGCTGTAGATTCTGAGCTAAAGTAAAAAATAAAATACAATGTTTACCGGTGCTATCCAGAGACGCTGTAGATCCCGTTCGACTGGGTGGTTTGCTGCTACTTCCTCGCCCGTACTGGGGAACACCTAAAAGAGTGTTGTATAAAATAGTGTTGACATTAATTAATAATGATTAGTGACTATAACATTAGGAAACCAAAATGCTAGCACACAAAGAAATTCTTCAACACAAGACTTTTCTTCATCAACACGAATAACATTTTAAAGTCGAAGATTGTTTTGAGTGATCTCAATACGTAATAACTGAAGACGTACTGAAATCCGTATTACTGGAAAACTGACGAAACTTACGTCCGGATACTCCAGGTGATTTGCGAGGCAGTCGAGAAACGAATCCGTCCTCGCTGTAGGCACTATCAGGTGTTTTCGTTTCGGATCTGGCACGACCTATGGAAGTGCTTCGTATATTCCTCTCCGAAACCTTAAAACAACACCAATCATGATTTAGGAGATGAAATTAAACATTTATAGTTAAGCGGAATTAGTCCAGAATAAATAACACTATTCCATGGTTTTTCTTTGTCGCTTAAGTGCAGACTTTTCCAAAAAAGTAGTAAAAGCAGGATGAGACACCACTCATTCCACTCATTCATATGGAGACAAATATTTAAACAGTAGTCTAGAAGTAGTCATGCAAATAAAATGGATAGAGTCTTATAAATTCTATGAATAACACGATCCATGATAACTCAATTCCACACTGTTCGCATCATCAAGATCAGAATGTTTGAACGGAGCGTGGGATACGCGAGATACTTAGAAATTAAAAAGGTTTCTGCATGCTGATTCGTTAATTTATTGCTAAGCCGTTTATATTTAACAAGGACATTTATCAATTGAATGATATGTGTAACATCATATTTTAGCCTTGAATTTGCAAACTCAATGTCACACCATCACGTGATTAATCCGTATCCACTCAAATATTGATTAAACCACATATTGGCTCTATCCGAAGTACATATATTATGTAGGTATATCAGGCTTTTACTACTTAATGATAGGGAATCATACTATTGTGCCTGTAAAAGGTTCACCTGATACTCTTTTATCTAACAACGATTTAACATCGTGTCAAATGGTCCTTTTCTTTGCAGTTTTGACCATCTTCCTTTCTGATTGTTCTCTCATAGTTTGAAAGTGAAAGTGAAACTCACTTTGGGAAAGGTAATCTAAGAAGTTGTGAACCAGACCATCCAGAAGGGTTCTTTTACAGTGAAAGGTATTGAATGATTAGAGCAAAGAATACAACCCTAGTCAAACCAAACAACCAGTAACGCGTCCAAGATTGGATTGGACGATGGCGATTCAATGTGCACTTTACCAACCATTTGCAACGGTGAGATAACTTAGAGTGTAAAGAAACGACGAAATGGAACCACTACCAACTATTAGGCTCTTCTCAGTTCTTCTATTACTAGTTCAACATGAAATTGGAAGTGGTTTGTTGTACACAGAGACGGTACATGTCTATTTATTTTGGAAGTGGATCTCATTACGTCGTAGGAGAGTGTATAATAAAGAAATAAAACCTTGGTGATGGGTCCGCCAGCAGGAAGAGATTTGGCTGAACGATTTCCACTTGAAGCTGTGCTCCCACTCGGTCTTGTTTTGAAAGCTGACATTGTTTGAGATACTCCGTCCGCCAAAATAAATTGCTCCCGTAGTTCAATATTGGTCCGACCCTTGGCTGTGCAATCAAAAAAAATCCAGTCAAAATTTACCCTTTTATTGCTATCTTTGTAATTGCGAAAAAATCTTTTCCTGGGCAAAGTGCAGGATCATAAAGCATTGATTGGTCTACCAAAATGAATTGTGTGTGACGCCACTTTCACAGGAATATTGGCGTGACTCGACTCCACTGCTGAAATAGTCACGACGCGGTGTGTAAAATAAAAGCCGCAATTACACGATTTCAAAAGTAGAGATTTCTTATTTCTCCTGAAGTGATCAGACATACCTTATCTACCAACTGGTCTGCACCCACCTCATGACTGCTTTAAACTTGACTATTCGGAACATGTTAGGAAAAGTTAGTGGTACTAGAATTCCATATTTAATGTCAAGTACGAAAAAAATAATAAATGCAAACTACAAAATTCGTCAAAATAAGTAAGCAGGGGCAAAGGGGGGAAATCAAATGAGTAGAGAAGCATGCACTTTCGGGTCCGGTTACATTTACAAATCCTAAGACTTTAAAAATATATCCCAGAACCTACTTCAGGAATATTTAATTTTCTTCGGGACATTCGGCACGACGGCTGTTTAAAAACTAGTTCGCTTTCCGTTTTTCATGTTTCCCTTAAGATTTTACAAAAAGACTCTCATCACGTGTCAGGTCGTTTTTCCAGGACTACCTTTTTGTTTATAATTTCGAAGGAAGAATTATATCTAAACTAGTATCCGCACGGTATGGAGAAAGTGTAATGAGAATCCATTGCGTCTTTAGGGACTCGTTTGTCATTATGTGAGTGTTAACTGATTGCTGTGTGGAAAAATGAGTTCTTTCTACAGGAAGGGACCTTTCCATCCTAGTAGCTGTGAGTCTAGACGTGTAAGTTAAGATTAATCAAACAACCCATATTGCCGCTCGTAATGGATTCTAACTTTTTATTGTCTCCGGCAGTTGCCAACAAAGTACGAAAAGTTAGAAACGTGT
Organism: Protaphorura tricampata; assembly: GCA_034698835.1. Classification (NCBI taxonomy): domain Eukaryota; kingdom Metazoa; phylum Arthropoda; class Collembola; order Poduromorpha; family Onychiuridae; genus Protaphorura; species Protaphorura tricampata. The sequence goes on from JAQGCB010000077.1 coordinate 15,225, forward strand.
GATAAAAATAACAAATAAGTGCTCAACTTCAACTTGTTCGTCAGAAGCCTCCGAGAGAATTTTATATACTTTATGCGTGACGGAACGCGAGGCGCTACCGCAAATAGCTATTAATATGCAAAATATTAGCTCGACAGAAGTATTTGAGATTTATTAGCAGAACATGATCACGGAATTATTTCTAAACGCGAATATCACACAACAAAACTAACAAGGGACACTCTAGAGTCTTCATAGATGTTTAAACAAGTCATCTTACTGGGGTCTTAGGGCTTTGACATGAAACATTGCAGACAGTTAAAATTCCAGCAAAAATTGGTACAGATCATAGGGCTTTGATATTTTGTACTTTCCAGATACTACTAGATAAGCGAATGTTTGGTCCGATCAGAGCGATCTCAAGTTTTAGTGGTCAACAAAAATTTGCTAGTAAAAACTAAGCAAAAGAAAAACAAGCATGATTGATATCAGAAAATATTGCCAAATATAGGAAAACAAAGTAAAGTTTATACTCTACAGAAAAAAAGAAACATTCAATAGATTAATTAGTCCTTACAAGAACAGCTTCCCGTGTGACAAGGCGATCCAAAAGGACAAGAGCGCTCATGCTCCAACGGTGAAACTAAGTCCGGAATCATGTGAATCACAACTTCAAAGCAGCAAGGATTGAAAGAAGTTCAATTGTTTCATTAAAAATGCCATGAGAGGTCGAACCCAACAATTACATAAAAGATTAAACACCCGCAAAACTTTCACCACTTTCACCATAAGATTCCAAAGAGAGAGCATCCAAAGGAGAAAGCATCGACAGAGATCATAAACGATTTCATTTGATTCTTTATTAGCGTGATATTCCAAAGCATTCAAACATACAAGTATACAAATTCGTTGTCTTAACATGGAAACACCTGCCGGCTTCCACTCGGTAAAACACGATACACATAAGATAATTTTAGGCGAACCAGGCTGAATGTTCGGAAGAATTGAAAGCGCGAGAGGTCCAACTGATTTAGGAAAGCAAACCACCGTGTTTCTTTCAAATTTGTTTGAATCGTCGATTGAAACAAAAATATTGAGTAAAACACGATAGATTATAAAATCATGGAAGGTTAGTATGGTTTGGGATCGAATTAAATAATCTACAACAATACTGAACCAAAACTGTCATAGGCAATAGTTGTGCACTTTAAAACTTAACTGCCCTTTATCCATTAAGAAAAATAAGCTTCGAGTTGAATGTATGATAGATTTTGATTCGAAGGAAATAAGGAGTGCGTTCCTTCTTTAAACGTCAGTTGAAAATAGGAAAGTCAATATTCTCCAGGAAACTATACTTATATACTTACAGACTGGTTTAATGCCTTGCCTAGGTGAGCACTTGTACCTCACCATTTTCTCCATTCTCTGAAGAAGGGGTCAAGTTATACTCAAGGGCTACAGGTTGCCACTTGCCATTTTTCAGTGCAAAATATGACTTCAGAATCTAGACCTACTGTTCGCATTATTTGAAGCGAAAACCCTTGATTTCTCAAAGTGTCAAAATTTTGCAATGACATTCAAAAGCCAACATTTCGGTGTTGACATTCGTTTTCCAATGTGCAATGGAACCAACTTGAACAACATTAGCCAATCTAATCTTAATTTCTTTTTCTACCACTTCTTTCTTTCACGTTCTCTTGGGTCAATCACTCTTTGGGATGCTCTGTCGGTTCGCATAATGCCCGGAAAAGTTTCCAACCCCCCTATCTGTAGAATAAAGTTGGAATCTCAAATCCCAACCGAAAATTTTACATTTGAGAAAACATTCTCCGTTTTAAATATATTAGACGAAGGAAAGTTTTTACTCGGTGATGCTAGAAAAGTGAAAGTCTCAGATCGTGGCTCAGTTAGTCTACTGATTTATGACTATGACTCTGCGCTCACATACATGTAGAGAGCCCTCTTGAGAAATTGGTTGTCGAAAGAGTATTACGCCTTCTCGACATCCGCTCTCAAGGGGAAGGCGTTGAATCTGAATATGTAGATTACTTTTGACATTTTAATACAAGTGAGTCAAAATCAAACTGACAGAGAAAATAGGGAAGAGTAACCAATGAGTTCTCCCGCAAGTAATTCGATCGATTAAGTTGTTTCTGTTTACACTGAACTGAGCTCATTCATCCATTATATTCAAAAACACGACCAAGTGCAACCCAATATGTTTACACAAATTATTACGAGCCGATGGAGCGTGTGGATAAACAAGATGATGCTCTGATGTTCTACTAGGTTTATGGCGATTAAATCGTTTTGCGCGAAGGTCAGAATATGCATCGCGAAAGCCATTCCATACATATGTGCTTGAAAGGAAGCGTTGCGAAAAAGGCTTACCTCGGCAAGGATCATTCTTTACAAGGAACTCGTCCAGTGCGACCCAGCCGCCTCCTACACGAACCATTACAGTTGACCTTAGGATTCGGACCAATCTTAACTTCTGACTGTCTCCAAACTGTAATTCAGAAAGATATAAAAAAATTTTTAGTTTCATAATAGAAACAATTAGCCAATACAACACGTCATTTATAAATCTTGTATTACGGAATGAGTATTATGAACATCCGGTATTAATTAAAAGGGGTTCACAGATTACTGCGGGTGATTTGACTCCAAATCCTTACGTATTTGCATAACAATGCAAAATTAATATCTTCAACAATAACCCGCAAGTCTGCCAAACGGCGTACGCCAAAATAATGTCATTTTCAATTTTTCAATGAAATCTAATTTTTAACAAATGCATATGGGTCGAATTCACCTGTTATCGTGTTATCTGCCTGGTACTTATGAGTATGGAACAGCAAAATCGTGTGTGAATTGTTGTAGACGATATTCACATCCAATTTGAGGGCATACAGAGAATACAGACTAGTAATGAAGTTTGCAACTAGAAACTAGATCAGATACAATTATACAGTATGGTGACAAAATGCCGATTTTGTAGGCCCTAAATGTTCAGCCCTGGCCCGGCCCTGCCCTCCAAATAATTTAAATTTGTCGGCCCTACACCTTCTAACGTTGGCCCTGGCCCGGCCCCTGCCCAACCCAAAATGTATTTTCAAATGTATTTTTCAAAACTTTGGGATTTTCACTGAAATTCCACATGACAGGCAGGCGGCGAGAGTGTATTTTGAGTTTAGAATAACTTATTTGGTCAAAGTTATCGTGATTTCGCATGAGACTTTGCATAATTGTATGATATAAAATGGTCCCTATTTTTATATTGCGGACCTGGCCCTAGTAATTTCGGATTTTTTCGGTCCTGGCCCATCCCTTTACCACCCATACTGCCTTGTAGTATATTATGCCGGGGCTTCGCCCCGTGCATTAGGGTTGAAAGTACAACCTTGTGCTCGTCAAACCTGGTAAATATGAACCCAGAATGTATTCAGGTTGCAAGTGCGAGTCGGATTCAACATATATATAGAAATCTAGGATGCTGACATTGACTCTTTCTTCTCTGAATTTATTGGCTCGTGTTCCTGTAGTAAAGTGTAGATCGGAAATGTCATTATTCATCCCCAATTCTTTGCGGTTAAGGATTCTGACAAACATGACATTCGTCCGACTACTTTAACAATTTTGTGTATCGATCTTTCTCCCTACGAGTTACAGTAGAATCTATATACAGAACTGAGTTGAGAAGTTGAAATGTTGCATGCTCTTCAAGGAAATAAATTACTATTACTCTACCCAACTTTCAACTTCAGATCTGTTGTGGATGGAATCAGCTAAAATTTTTGGGAAGGACCTACATTGCTCCTTACCATTGATAGCGATATTCTGTAATCGTAGTCCACATTTCGTAGGCTCAAAAAAATAAGGTAGGTTTAGGTTACTGAAAATTAAACTTTCCCATTTTTTCTCATCAGGTCATAACTATAACACACTTCTCAAAACAGACGGTCATGCTAAAGCTATTTTCTCAATAAAATGCATTTCATGTGCTTAATCCATGAAATTTTTAAGTCTTTCCAGGAAAAAATAAATCTCGAAATTCCATTGCTGGACTTTCTTAATGAATTGAATGAATATTAACTTATATGGTATCCGCAGTTATTGCGTACAGGCTATTTTTACTTCGTGCAAGAGGTGGCTATACTCTAACTAGAGACTGAGACAATTTTCGTCAGATATGGCGACTTTAATACATCAGGGCAAGTTCAAAGAACTGCTTGGCAATGCAAATATTGATAGTCATGGCGTCGAACCCTTCCTAAACTCTGGCCTAACCGTAAAGATGTAACGGACATAGACATAGACACCACAAGATGGTTTGAGGAGATATCATTAATGCCTTTTACTGATACTCAGTCAGCCCGCCTCATTTGTAAATTAAACCCCAAATCTGTGCTCAATAGACACCCTTAAAACAATATAGCAACGGGTCATCCATCATATACCCCATATACCAGTTCAAAAAAAAATCCTTCAACAGACTCATCGTCTCAAGAACTCAAATTAAAAAAAGAAGAACCATAGTTGAAGACTTACCCGATATTTCCCTTCACCCACTTGGAACACACGAAACTTTTGACGACAAGTGCATTTCAGAACTAGCCTCTGGATCTCATCATCCACAACATCTGTGTCAACAGGAGGCTTTCGCTCTTCCCAGTCCGGTCGCAGAGCCGCAATAAATTCCATATAATCAATCAATTGGTCGCCAAGATCAAACATGTCACTCACAGCGTTCATCTCGAGTCTGCTGGTAGGGAATTCTGAAACATCAGGAAGTATTGCATCGCTTTAGCGCTGTTTCATTACACTTTATCAAAGTACTAACTTATTACTATATGCACATGCAAGAGGGTTTGGGTTATCTTTAAGTAATAAAAGCACAGACAATGGTTACAAGATATTGAATTAACTGTCGACTTTTCGGCAAACACAATGATTTGAAAAAATGATAATGTCAATCCCCAAATAAGTAAATAATTTCAATTCTATTCTAACTCTCTAGCCTATGACTCAATGCATTTGTATTTACACACTGTAAAATGTCTTACTTGATTTCATGATGGCGTCGATGAATTCCTCTCGAGGGATCATGCCGTTGTTGGGGTCTTTTCCAATTTTTCGGAAAAGATCAGTGACACGAGACTTTTTATGGTTCATAAATTTTAAGAACTGAAAAACAAATCAAAATTGTATTCACTATCACTGACAATACAAGTAATTACAATCCTACGTATCATTCACTCAGTAAATCACATTATCAAATTTGCCCTATCAATCAATCAGTTAATCAATCAATCAAATTTATTTGACTCAACAAAAGTTAATTTTCCCTATCAAGTCCAAAGCATATTAGGTAGGACTCCCGGTCGTATTCAGTTCAGTTCGGTTTTATTCAGACCGGTCGTACAATGAGGCGTTATTTCATTTCATGGTCCACCCGGATATTCCTGAAATTGTGTCGGTGAGCTACTGGCCCAATAGAAATTAAAGTATGTTGGCCCAAAGGAGTATCCCTTTCCGAATCTCACATTCTGTGAACACAATTATGATTTCAACAGACGAAATTCGACTGTTTTATGTTCAGACCGTGTCCGAGGACAAGAAGATAACGTCTGTTTTGGATGCTGGTCTATAACGACCTTCCGTCAGTATAGTTCATTTGATTCACTTGAGAGGCAATGATACACAGTAAAATAAGATATCACAAAATATGTGCTCAAATATCAGGAAAGGCTACTAGAGAGGTGACATATGCATTCTAAGTCTTCCACATTACATTAATTATTTAAGCTAAGTTAGTTGTATGTTAATTAAGAGTGGGAACTAACGACACCTACTGGTAATTCTGTCGGTATACTAACACTGTGTTGGGTAGGCTATGAAGTTAATCACATCAATAAACTAATATCTGGATCTGTTGGCCTAATATGTTAAACGTCTAGTGGCACGCATACATGGAAAGGGTGGTCATATGTGGAGAGAGAGAGAGAGAGAGAGTGAATTACCGGTTTTCTCCAGTCGTCCCAACTAAAGTTCTTCACTTTTTCCAATTCCAACAAGTAGGTATGCTTATCTTGCAGTCGACGTTGTCTTTCCCAAGTCATCATCCAGGATCGCTTCCATTTATCCCAAAGAAATTTTACCCGAGGATTTTTAATTTGAGGATCACCCGCCCTACTGCAATTAAGATTGTAGAGATTCGAGTTAATGAAAGAATTCTTCGGTTAATTAATTCAAGATCAAATATGAGCTTGTTTGCTTATTCACCCATGTACTTAACTAAAAAACCTGAGCGAATATTATAGTCGTGATGGAAATTTCTACGGTTTGGAATTCAAAGTTTTGAAATTATGTCCATCAGGGGTAACGTGTTGCACGTTGTCTCAACTCAAACCATGCATATTCATCGAAAGTAAGAGTAAGACAAACATTCCCGTCATGCCAATCAGCTCATGCTATTGAAAACAGAACTCTCGAACTCAAAAACAAGGTAATTTTTAATCACTAATCACTTGCTAGAATTATTGTCACGAAAATGCTGGCATACTTTTACTTATGTGTTTCAAGGGTAGGATTACAATTCCAACTTGGAAATTATCGTCTCTCCACTCTTTGCGAACTAGATTGCATACTGGATGCACAATAACGCTATATCTCTATACTTAACTGTATTCATGCTAACCTTAATCTATGTTGAGCAAACTCCAACTCAGGTGATGTCTCATAACTTTGGCCACTGAAAGAACAAAGATGTCACAAATGAAGTAAAGATAGAATAGGAACACTCATGCGCGAATATCGGAATATCACAATATTTAACGGAACCGGTCATAATATTATACCGGTCAAAGGCTGTGTAAATTACAAAATATTAGGAAAAGCCAAACAAGGAACTAGAATTTCGTTACATGCACTCACTCGTATCACATGCGTAGTTGCACTTAAAAGTAAGAATACTAAAAAATGCTTAGCCATTTCTTATTCGTGCAAAAATTAGGGTGCAGATGATTGTTGGTCGGGGAAATATTAACTTGCCGTTTCTTGTGTTTAGCGGATACTAAAAGAGCTACCGCCATGTTCTGTATTGCTTTCAGAAGAACGTATTTTCTCACATTAAACTACCAAACATACCTGGGTGTGGTACTGTGTAGTCTGGGTCCTTGAAATTTTGATTTTCCGACCGATTGGCGTCCTGAAATCTTCGGTTTGCAAACGGTGTCAATGTCAGTTTGACGACTGGCCATTCCCTCCATGAAATCTTTGTGATCCTGTAAATCAATAAAATAATTAGTTAATTAGAAGTACTGTTCTCATGTTAGAAGGCAAACACAATTTCAAAATGTTTGATGTATTTGATGCCTTAATCCTCCCATTTCTACTGGGTTTACCTTTATAAGTAATTGAATTTGATTTAAATCGTCAGGGAGGGACTCGGCTTCCAATTTTATCAAAGTTTCTTCACATTTCTGAAGCCAGGTGACGAGCTCTTCCAGTAATTCCTTTGTTTGCCGCAATCCAACCATATGCGAGTGCAGTTTTTGGTCTCGCTACAAATATAAGTAAATGATAGATAGAAAAAGGAATTATTTTATTTGGTTTCAGAATCAGCTGTGGGCAAGAAGACAATATTGGATAACGGATATTGGATATAATAGGCCAGACATTTTGAATAAACTCGTTTAATAATATTTGTTTCGAGACCTGAGCCAATCAGACCAGTGTAAAAACCCGTAACATCTATGACAAACTCATAATTGTAAAAACTGAAGCTTGCTGTGGAAGCATATAAACACGAGTATTCATGGGACAATTCCCATCTTCAAGAGATCCCAACGCAAAAAATATAATTCCAAAAATAGTAATATTTTTGTATATATTGTTCTTTTTTAAAAACTGATAACCTCTTGAGAAACCCCGGTCTACATGAATAGCATACCTGCTTAGCCCAAGACGAAATTTCATCCCATCGAGACTTGATCACTGAAATCCAATGTTTTATCAAATGTTCAGCGTCTGGATGCGCATAATCCAATATAGTTTTTGCAAGATCAACGGTATGCTCTTTCTCCTGTTCTTTCAACAGGAGGTCTTGCATGAACCTGAAAGTAACAATCTCAGTTTTATTATCTAATTTCTAAACTCAGACATGTCAAGATCAGAGTTGGGGCACATATCAAATCGAAGGAAATCTGAATAATATTCAATACTTACTTTTCTTGTTCTTCTAAAAATGCAGTAGCAGAATGTTCATCTTCCGGAAGCGAACTGGCAAAACGAAGTCTCATTTCGGCGTCCGATAGCCATTCCAATAAAACATTAACTGACGTGTGAAGCTTCTCGGCCTATTTATAAAAATAATATTCAGAAATGTATACATATGCATATACTCAACAGTCACCGATGAAATTATGTATACCTCAGAGAGTGCCTCTTCGAGTCGTGCAGATTTCTTATCGCTTTTGATTCCAATTTCATCAAAAGATGATTTTATAAATTTAACTTGTCCTGCCAATTGTTCCCTCTCTTCCCCAGATGCAGTTGCCATGATTTCATTTGCACTATCGAATAAGTCTACCAATTGTGAACGTCGGTTATGAAGTTGGTCTTCTATTTTCTGTAGTAAATACAAGATTTGATCACCTTTAGGATCTTACTCTAACTAACAAAAGTAGTACATATTATTATCGTAAGTATTATTTAACAAAATCTGTCTCCAAGACTTACCTTGTGTTGATCAATAAGTGCCAGGACGGTATCCAAGTCTCCTCTGACACGACTGTCCTCCTCCACAAGTTGTTCAGTTTGTTTCAACCAATCCATTATTTCGTCGAAAGCATCCGTCAGTTGTCCCGATTTGACAAGAATGTCTTCCAAACTTCGTTGTCTGTCTACACTTTTGTTGCACACTGAGCTCCATTTTGTCTTTAATTCTGTCAACATCTGACGCAGTATGGGTTCATCATTTTTAGGAGCCTTGTCTTTCAGAGTTTTTCCTGTTCGGAGTGTTGAGTCGTAAATTGGTTGTTTGGCAGCTAATGCCCGTTGAAATTCCTTGTGCTTCAAAAGCATTAGTTTGATTTTAGCAGAATTGTTTCCGGCACTTAAAATCTCTACATCCAAATTTGGCTCAGAGTCTTCTAACCAATTGCACAGAGTTACCCAGGGATCGTTAAATTCTTTAGCCTCTTTAAATCCAATGTCAAGTGACCTTGTCCGTTCGGTAGATTTAGCAACGACACGGTCCCATCGATGTTGAACACTTATAAGCAAATTCTTAATCAAAATGATGTCCTGCTTTTGGCTGAAATATTTCAAATGGTTCCCTTTCTTCTCTAAATTGAGTATTATCTCCCGCTGAGAATTAACTTCGCGTTGAAATTCTTTATGGGTTTCAACTTGATCGACAACTTTGTCCATGACTCGTGAAGTTGGCTCTAGTGCTTTAACATACATTTCTGCCTCCGTCAGCCAATCAATAAATTCTTGGACAACGTTATGGAATTCTGTAGCTTCCTTCAATGCAATTTCGAGTTTAACCTTTTTGTCGTTTGCTCGATTCATAACAATTTCCCAGCGTTGCCGAAGCGTTCGCAAGTTGTGCTGCAAGTTTACGGCTGTATTTTCCAAAGAATTCTTCAGATACTCCTGGCCTTGTTGAAGAATGGTCTCCACTTTTGGTCGATTAGTTTCCAGATCATTGTAAATTTCCTAGTATAATAATCATTATAAATTAAATTTAACGTTGGTGATGCAGCTTCAGCTTACTAACGAAGAATTTACCGTAAAATGTTCTAGTTGATCGGCTGCTGTTTCAAGTAGGCCACCGACAGGCTTAGTGGGGGACAGTGCTACGTCAGCATCGTTCAACCAAAACAGAAGATCTTGAATTTCAATGCTAAGCGTTTGTGCAATATTCAAAGCGTTTTCCAGTTCCTGCTGTCGACCTGACGATTTTTGTTCCAACTCAAGCCATTTCCTGTTCAGAGTAGCGAGGTCTTGCTGAGTTTTTGACGCGTTATCGGAACCTCTCTCTGACTCAATTAAATGTAAACCCGCAGTATTTAAAGCGTCCACGCTGTTCTGATGAGATTGAATGTCAGCGATTATTACCTAAGAAAAAAATAAATCGAAAATGAAACAATGAAATCATACAATTTCATTCAATCATTCCTGACTGAATGGATTCCTTGCGGCAGTCAGTATCTCAAATTAACATTACCCTAAACTTGGCCCGTTCAACTTCGAGGTATTGTGGATCTCCACCACGGACTGGTTTTAAAGAATCCATGTGTTTGATTGTTTTGTTCGTCCATGCCATTAACTCGTTTAGTGCATGTTGAAACTGTCCAAGATGGAGGAGACCATTTTCCAATTCTCTCTGCCTTTCGGCAATACGTTTGACAAGATCATCACATCTACGATTCACCTCAAGTAGGGGAGTCTTGATTTTAGCAACTTGACCAGACGCTCTTCTGTCTGTGAGCTCCTGAGCTCGTCTGTTAAACAAACGGAGATGTTTATGTTTAGTTTAGGTAATCTCACTCTCACAAGCTTCCAAGTCCGAGTATATAGTGATTTATACACATATACAAAAACGAAATGCAATCCCAGTTCTAAACTTTTAAAACTGACCTATTTAGTGCTTCTAGTTTAACCATAACCGGATCAACGTTTGATTTGAAGTTATTCAATTCCACAATTTGTTGCTTTACGGCATCTAAATCGTCTCCGACCAAACCAAACCGGTCGAGGGTCTTTTCAGCATCGTCCAAAATATTTTGTAAACCCTGTAAAGTAATTAAATATATAATGTCAATAAAATAGACTGCCATGCATCTGAGCGAGTAATCAGTCCGCTTACCTGAAGAGCATCTTGGAATTCCACTGCCTTCACATGGGCAGCATCAAGGCTCGATTGTCTCTTCCCAAGTGAATCGATAAGGTTGTTCCAAGCACCGTCCAATTCGGAAATAGTCTTCTTTATGTCAGGATGGTCGTGCTCATTGCATATCTTCGAGAGACTATCGGCATTCCGACGACTTTGCAAAATGCCTGGTTCGATGTTCGTAATACATTTTTTGATTTCATCGAGATTACTCTTCTGTTCTTCAATGGCCTTTGGCTCAAGAGCAGCGGACTCCTCACTATCTAAATGATCTTGTAGTGCTTCAATCTCGTCCAAAATTGCCAAACACTCCGTCCAAAATGTCTCGGCAAGAACCAATGCTTCGTCCAAATCTTTCTCCCGAGTTTTGGTTATCTTTTGGATTTTATCCCGGAGTGTATTCATTCTATTCAATTTCTGCTTCACGTCTCCTGCCTGCTGATTTTTGTTAGGATCTTTACCCATAAGCTCATTCGCTAAAACCGACACTGTATTAAAAGCTTCATCCCATTTCCGCAAGTCATCGATGACTCCAGCGTTCTCTTCAATTTGCTCTCGGATTTTGTCTCGTTGTGCTGATATTGGATCCAAATTGTTAACTTGATCAGATGTATTTTCCAAGGCGTTACATAAGCCGTCCAACCTGTCTTTAAATTGACTAGATTCCTAAGAAATAAATAGAATCATGTTAATACTTCGTCAATAATGAAGGTGTTTAACATAATTTTACCTGCAGGGCTGTCTCTAGAGACCGTTTATAATCCCGAAGGTGAACTTTCAATGCATTGTATCTCTCATTATCAAAATGTATAATTTCTTCAACTTTGATCGAATTCTCATCACTACAAAGGTTACATAAAGCCGCACCAGTCTTGTTCAATTTGTCTAGCAGAGGTTTGTATTCATTCATATTTCGAATGAGAGCTTGTGTCTTGTCCTGTGAGCTCATTATCTGATCAGGCCTGATAGCAGGTGTTTGAATTGAATTAATTTCGTCCTCAATCGTATCCATCCAATTATTCAAACCGACGGAAGTCTCAGAAAAGTGTTCCCCAAGCGGTATTACTTGCTCTAAGGCGTGAAGACGAGCAATACTTAATTTTAAGACGGAATCCGTTGTTTCTTTCAAATCCTCCGCCTTCTCACGCAACGCATTCGTGTCTTGAGTCGGAGATGCATCCCGTAAAGTCTGAAATACGAATAAAAAAGATAAGAAACATGACGGTAAAAAAGTATATTTAATAGGAGCTTCAAACATTAGAGATGCCTAAAATCTTTTTAAACGGAATATATAAAAACACTAAGTCTGACCCAATGTTGTACTAAAATATCAGACTCCAGTATTTAAACTTACCTTTTTGCAGGCCGACAGAACATCGCGAATTCTTCCCTTTTGACTAACAAGTTCTTCATTCAATGCCCGGTGTTCTTGTAACTGTACTCGGGCAATATCTGGTTCACAACTTGGCTTCTCAGCATCCATAATTTGATTTCCAATTTCTCGGAAAGAGTCAAGCAAATCCTCAATATCAATCAGCAACTGCGATGATCTCTCTTTCGAAATTGACATTTTCTCGACTCGTCGTTGAACTTGATCACAAATTGTATCGAAATGGCGATTGTCTCTGACTATAATTGAATCAACAGCGGATGCCTCTTCACCCTTTGAAATTTGACAAAGCTGAAGTCCGACGAGGTTGATGACTTCTAAAGTTTTGCGTTTCTCTCCAATTTGTTCACTGAGTCTAATGATTTCACTCTCATTCTCAACAAATTTAGAATTATCTAAACTCTGAAGAATTTCGTCGGCTTCTTCCATCCAATCTGAAAGATTTATGTGTGAGTCATGGAACTGGATCGCTAAGGGTAATGCTCCTTGAACATTTTTGAGGAGATTTCCTGCAGTATTCGTTACTTCACCAAAGAGAGACTGAAGTGTATCAAGTTTGTCTTTCAACTGAATCGCTTCGTCACTTGAAATCGTCTTCATGAGTTCTAAACCAGACTCCACAGTCTCATCGGTTTGATATTCATGTTCTCTAATTTCATCAGTTAAAGCCTAAAATAAAGTAATCAACATTTGTTACTAATGTCCTCAACTCCACATACAGTTCGATAGATTTAATAATTCAAGTAAATGGCCTAAAATAAAGTAATGGAAATTCGTTATTTCTTACGGTCACATGATCCGCTTGTTCTAGAAGCTTATCCTTATTATGGACGAGTAGGACTTTGTGCTTATCCAGTCGGTTATTCATATTTTCCATCCACTTAACCAAATCCTCATAAGAAAGCACCAAATGCCTTAATGCATCTTTGGCTTGCTTTAGTAAATTGTCTGTCGCATCAGAGTGTTCCACTAAATTGGCGTAGCGGTCAGTTAAATCCTGAAGGTTATCTGCTACAAGAGCAGCCTCCTCATCTCCAACGAATTCCATCAAAGAAGCAGCAACATCAGCGAATTCGTTGAATTCTGGTTGTTTCATTAAAATGGTGTTGTGAAGAACCTGGGAAAATAATTAATTAGTACATTATAGAAGAGCTCACAAATTCCTTGTACCCGACGTCTGAATTGGGATTAACTACCATTCCTAATTTATGTGGAATGGGAGGAGGGGATCAGCATCTAATCGAAACGACTTATGCCAAATAGAATGGAATTCCATTCAATTTATTCATACGGCATTCCATTTATTCTGGCATAGTGTAAAAGGATTTTGAAAATTAATTTTGACACATGTACGTATCCAGAAACATAAGCTCATGACAAAAAAACTTTAAAGACTTCCTCCTCCAGCGGGAGTTTTGGATTGGAGTATGCTTCTGGTAGTCGGTTAGGTTACTCCTGAACTCCTCCTCCGGATTATAGGAGGTTGGCAATCCCAATTGAGACACCCTGTAGTTAAGATTATGAGTGAGTGGTCTTACATCACGGTCTTTAATTTTGGCCTGTATTTTGTCTTCGTCTGTTGGAACAAGTGACATTTCTTTTAATCGCTTCCTCATCTTGTCTAACCAGTCTGATAGAGATCCAAGTTTTCCTTGAAATACTGTAGCTACTTGCATAGTATCTTCCAGGGCTTTGTACCGCTCCCTGGCCGCAGTATTGAGATCGTCATAGCGTCTACACAAATCAATCACCTCTGCGCTAATTCCCTCACCCGGATGTACTCCTCCTGTCGAAATCTCTTTTCCCAATTCAAAAATCGAGGTGACAGAATCTTGCCGATCAAATATCATCTTATTTAAAAAGTTTTGCTCCTGTAGTTGGGCCTTAACAACTTTGAAGTCTGCAGATGGTAATTTTTGATTGGAGACCATGTCTTCGATGTCATTCAGCCATTTACTGAGACCATCCAAAGCTTCCATAAATTTGCCAGATTTCAGCAGTGCCATATCCAAATTTCTTTCCTCGTCAAGGACCTTATTAAGTGGAAAAGTATGTTATAGTTTAACTAGTAACACTAAGCAAAAAATAGAGTAATTTAAATCTATACCTTGTCTTTGAGTGTATTCCAACTATCATTAATCTTTTCCAGGCCATTTTCTAAACCAGATGTAACAACACTATTCTCGGCCGATTGAATTAACCCCTGCCCCAATACATTACATTCCTCAACTTTTTTCCCAACAGGAGCAAGTAGTTGAGTTTTGAAGTCTTGCAATTCTAATTGTTGTTTCTTGAGATTGTCAACGTCCGCTGTTAAAATTTTGGATCGTTCCTTCTTTAATAAATCAAGAATCTCTTCGTTGACATCAGTATAAAGTTTGTCATAATGAGCTAGTTTCTCCTGTGTTTTCCCCAACTCTTCTTCCATCCGTTTGGATCGGGTGGATATATTTGATAACTTGGTCTTCATGTGACCAATTTGTTCATCAGTTTCTGCTGGTTCCACTGTCAAACCTTTCAAAAAAAATTAAAACATTACACATAAATTAACACACTATTTGTTTAACAAAACAATATACATTCACAAGGTACCTTATTAATGGAAAGTAGTGCTATGACTATGAATAAATACATACATAATAATATCTTAATCCGACATACCTTTTCGTTTCAAATCTTTACCGAGCTCAGCAAGTGCTTCCACTGCATTTGCCTTAGATTTCACTTTAAGCTGGAAGCCGCCAACTTCTTTCAATTGGTGAGCAACTACAGTAGCATCACGACCTATCGGCCCCAGAGCGTGTAATTCGTTTGTTAATCCCGCCACCTCTGACTCAGTTTCTTTCACGTTTGCGATAAATTCGGAGATTATTCTCTGATCTTCCGAAGCAGCCGCTTCACGTTCGGACAATTTCAATTTAACATTTTCAAATTTATCCAAGACAGTCGCAACTGTTTCACGAATTTGCACAACTTCGCAGCCCAGTTTATCACCTAATTGACATAGATCTTTTCCTTGCAGCTGAATATCACTGACAGGTTGCTCCAGTTTTCTCATTTCTTCGGAAACTGCTTTTATCCTAGGATTGATTCTCATGTCCTTCAAGTCATCCGTTTCTTTCAAGCGATCTTCACAAGTAGTCAGAACGTTGTTTACGTCTCGAACATTATCGTTGAACTGATTCAGGGAAGTGGCAGTACTCTCCAATTCTACAACTTTGTCCAGAATTCTACCATTCAAAGCATCCCACCGGTCTTTCAAATCCTTTAATGCTCCTTGGACAGCATCTTTGTCTTTATCACAAGCAGAAAGGAAATTCGCTCCTTGAGATACAGCCAATTCAAACTCTCCAGTGTGTCGCAAAATATCATTCTTGATAGAACTGATTTCCTTTAACCCAGCCTCAATGTTTGTCCTATCGAGTGACGTAAGTTTCAAGTGAACCAGTTTTGATTCGACCTCAGCCAACCACGAAAGAAATGACTCTAAAATCAGGTCAAACTGCCGACAGTATTCCAAACATGTCTGAAGTCGACTTTGTCTCTCAATAATTCCTTTCTTCAGACTATCCCAATCTTTTTGTACTTCGAAAATAAATTTCTGAACACCCTCCAAGTCATTTTTGTTAAGAGAATTCCCAGAAGTCAATTCTTTTGCCTTGTCCAAAGCCATGACAATTTCGTATTCCTTATTCATAACGTTCTTATACACCGGCTAGAATAAACGAATGTACCAATGATTACTTCAAGGCATAAAATATTACTCATAAAGTCAAGCAAGCTTACCTGGTACTCTTCAAATTGCTGTCTCAAAATGTCCCGGTCAGCAGAAACGACTAATTTGTTCGCCAGGTGACCAAGCATAGGTTTCAACCATTCTTGAGTTGCGTCCCGAGCACAGTAGAAGTCGGCAAGATCTTTCTTTGAGTTTTCAAGCTCAGCATTCAGATCGTCGAATTTACGTTGGCACTGATTTATAAGTCGATGGACTTGATTTATTTTCTGCTTAATATCTCCGCTCGATGCTGGATCGCTTATTAAATTGGACAAATTGGAACCAGCCCTCTCAATTTCGGTGAACACTTGGCAGTCATTCAGGAGTTGATTTTCGATAGGATTTAGCCGTTCTAGAACACTTTGTGGCCCTAACACGTGTTTCTCTAAACCCAAATCATCCAAATCGTCACTAATCGCGTGGAGACTTTCCTGAACTTTACTCAAATTGTTGTAGAAATCAGTACTTGAGACGGATACCTCACGAAGTTTATTTTCACGAGTACTTAAGCTCTGAAGCACATCCTCCCACTTATGATTGATACTGGCTAGTTGATCTTTAACGGTAATATCTTCTGGTGAAGCAGAATTAACTTCAGAAAGTATATTCTCCCCGGCATTATTGAAGCTATCCAGAATCGGTTTCTGTAAGCTGAATTCATTTTGCATAACACGAACTTGTTCAAGCTGATATTGAACCGTTCTTGGCTCAGACACAATGGGTCCTAGTACGGCCAATAACCTATCCTTTGCATTCAACCAATTGTCCAAATTGTCATGTAAGTCGTGGAATTCTTTCATATTTTCAACTGCAGCTCGTTTTCCTTTGACCGTGTCCTGAAGACATTTCCACCTTCGATTAACATCATCCTTTGATGTCCTCAGACCTTCAAATCCCAATGCATTTGGCTTTCCCCCAAGCAAGTTCTCAATTCTTGTGTTGGTACTGTCCAACAACCCTTGCGTACCATACATATCCTCCATAATATTTCTACAAACTTTAATCAACTTATCGGACTCCTCACGGCCTGGAGGATTTAAATCTTTTGGTAAGAGAGACTCCTCTGTGTCGAGAAATTGCACTATAGCTTTCAAATCCGAAGTGATTTTCTGTATAATATCACGAGTTGTATTTAATTCATCTTTACGCGTTAAAAGTTTCGAACCAATATCGTTGTACTGATTGTTGACTTCATTCAGCTGTTCCTGAATCACTAATCCTTCTGGTAAAACGTCCAAACCATGTCCCATCAGGTTAACCGAGTCAATCTTCTTATTATAACTTTCGAACTCCTTCAAGATTTCGTTGAGATCGCGAGTTTGATCGTTTAACAAATCTTGATCTACTGGTACCGCATTCAGAGTGTTAAATCTTGTTTGAATTGAGCCCAACCAATCCAGAACATCTTTACGAAGGTTTTTAAATGCTTCAAGTTGTCCCGCTTGTGCAAGGGTAGTCTCGTTCTTATTTTCCGCAAGTACGTTCAGGTCCTCCCACCGTTTCTGTATGATCTGTAAGAATTCAACCAAGATTTAATTTAAGAAAAACGAACACTGATTGATTGATTTTATCAAGTTAAATTAACCAGAGTGGGATATGTAACAATACCTTAAGTTTATCCTTAACGCCGCTTGTATCGGTAACATTTTTGCGAAGGATCAAAGCCATGCCTGTTGATAATAATTCATCAAAATCTCCCATCTTTTCGACTATTTCCGCGTCCACTAAAACACCAGACTCGGCTGCATCAGACATTTTATCCAACCATTTTTCAAATTCAAACGCGGAGGAAATGAAGCCATTCAGTTCATCGGATACATTTTGAAGATGTACGACTTCATGAGTAACACTGTCAACCAGGTTTCGGTATCGCTTGACAGGATCTTGCAGTCGTTGCTGAAATTTAGGAGAGGATGTACTTTGCAATGCTTCTTCCAAACCCTTAACACTTTGTGCGTGTGAATCGATATCCATTTTAAGTGCATCCATTTCTTGCATATGTGCATCCAGACGATCCCGTATTAGACTTGCAGGTCTCATTGTAGTCCTAGAATAACAAATTAGAACTATAGGTTACTCCACTTGATAAATAGGAAAAACAAATTCAAGGATGTAACTCACCGCAACTGGTTTTCTGCATGAGACACCCAATCAGAAACACTATCTGCTGTAGCTTGTAGTTCTCGAGTTTGTCCAAGAGCCAAATTAATATCCTTCATTTTTCCATCGACAGCATCCACCAAACCTTTGTATGTTGTGTCCGCAATTTTACCTTCCCCTTCAATCGTATTCTTATCAAACGGGGACAGTTGCACGTCCTTACTACTCACGAGGCTGTTGGTTAGCTAAAATATATAAACACCAGTTTCAATTCAGTGTCGAAATTGGTATTCAATCTAGAAATAAATAAAAATTGCACCTGGAGAAGAGTATCAATTCCCTTTCGCTGTCCAAGAACGTCAATTTGAACACTTCGTGCTTTGCTCAATTGATCTTCCAACACTTGTCTGTCAACAGTAATTGACTCCGAAACTACATTTTGCACTCTTGGAATAATTTCCGAAAACCACTCATTCGTTTGACTCAATACGTTCTCAAACTCAGCTCGTTTGTTTCCAAAATTGAAGGCCTGGTCGGATAATTTATTAACACGAGCATAGATCTCCTAAAAAATACAGCAAAATTTCAACTCCGTGAATAGTAATCCATAACAGTAGTATGAACTAATGGGGTAATATCTATCCGCGTACCTCGTACATACGAGCAAATTCTGCAACTTCTCTTTGAATACCGGAACCTTCGAACTCTAATGGCGAAAGGGGTGGCTGGAGCAATGTCCTGAATTCGTTAACGGATTCAAGAAAACACTGAAACACGAATATAATTCGATTAATTCCGACAATACAATCTAAGCAAGATACAAATATTAGCAAAATTGTTACCTTGGACTCATCCAAACATTTCTCAGCTGAAATTGTAATAAACCTAAGCTCTCCTCTGTGAGATACAACGTCAGTTAAAAATTCATTCATATTTTCATATCCGCTGGATCCAAGATTTCCGGAATTCTTCTCAATACCCTCCAATGTTTGGACGCAAATATCTAGCCAAGACTGGAAGACACGTGCTTCCGGTCTGGAAAATGTTAAAATAAATATTATGAGATCTTGTCCGCTCGATGAATTCTCAGGGTTCTTAGGGTATCAATCATAACTATAAACGTTCAACTAAGTCTATTCCTCGGGCCTCGGGGATCTTCAATCGAAATAACCAAAATCGTAGCAATACATATAGAAGTTTTAGTGTTCTAAAAGAAGAAATCACTCACTTATATTTTTTGAGCTCATCCAGAGTAGTCGTCAACCCCCTCAGAAGCCCGTCACAGTATTGTGAAGCTCGTTCAAAGCGTACAATAATGTTCTTCATATTTTGTTCCACGTACGAAAACTCTTCTGGTGATAAGACTGACCCACTAGTAGCAACCAATTGCCTTGCCTGAGCAATACATGATCCGAATGGTGCGCGATGGTTCTCGATGTCGCCATGAATACGCTGAAATGTACATTAAATAAAATTTAGAACTCCATTCCGTAATCACCTTACCCGAGTTACATCAATTTCTAAAATTAAAATTCTAAAATCCAAAAATCAATTTGGCACTTACTTCAAGATTAGCTATTTGTTCTTGGGCATAATGTGGATCCTCCTTGACTGGTCCTTGCTTGCCAAGTCGATCTTCAATACTAATTAACCAATCTATCAAAAGTACAATCGCACTTCTGCATACATGATACTTCTCTTCGGTAGCTTGCTAGAAAGATGCAAACAAACGGTACATTAAAATTAAAATTAATCGGGAGTTTTGGTAGACCATCAAGATAGTGGTTAAGGGTAACCGGGAGGTTTTGGGGTGTTTCCAAATTCTAACAACGGAAAAAGTACGAGGAGATAAATGAAACCGATTTGTGATAACAAGTTGACGAGTATTTGATCAAATATTGAACAGAACACAGTATTTTGAATTTTTTCGTA
>JAQGCB010000078.1:0-35267 GCA_034698835.1 Protaphorura tricampata
GTCCGGCTGTCGCTCCTTTACCATCTTACTGTCTATTTCTCACAGACTTCCACGGGCTGTCACCCAGTCGCGACTGTGTATTAGTATTTTCGAAGATTGAACATGTAACTGGTTCGTGTGACAATGACAATGCATAGTTGGTAAAGTTGGCATTGAATAGCACTACCCGTAGCCACTTAATATTTGTATGAAGGGAAATAAGGGGATACTTTTCCGTGTTTTCAATTTCCAAAACGGAAATAAGGTTCTGAAAGAAGCGGTTGTCTTTCCCACTGCAATATTATTACACTTGTTTGTGTCAATCTATAGAATAATACAGCCGTGAAATATACCATAATAGAAACGTTCAAAGAATGTAACGTGTGTATAGTATACATGGAAGCTCTGGAACATTGAAGACAAATGGCTGAATTCAAACTAAACGCATTACAATTATTTATTTGGGAAGGCCAATGTTTAAAAGGTAATACTAGCGAGTAACCGAATTTTTAACGGAGCTAGATGTTAAGAAATTTCTACAAATCGAAAGAGGCTGACGTTAGGTTCAACCTCTTTAAACGTACAGGGTGGGTCGCAACTACCTTTTACCCGCTTTTACCCATATGTAGAACACAACTCGACCTCATGTGGGAGTCTGAACAAAAGTGGGTTATTTTTCTCGACAGAAGGATTAAGTTTTGAATAAATCTTGAGATATCGTCAACCCAAATTGGTTTAGACTCAAAAGTTAATGTACCAAATGCGTTGTATGATTTACCATTATATTGGCGCATCATATATGTTCAACCCCGCCCAAGTGTACGCTCTCTGCTATAAATCCATATTAGAGAACACATTCCGTCGATCCCATGAAAATTTGCAAATCTGAATTGTCAAAATGTCTTCAAGGAACACTAAAAAATTAACATATCAGTGCGCCAGCGGTTTCCATTTTTGTTACCGAAATTTTGTGTCCGCTAAGGTGACAAAACTTGAGTGATTACCCGACTTAATCTACTAAAGTTCTAAGTAGTGGTGTAATGGTAGCAGAAACACAAAACACCATAAAAAAATCAAATGTTAATAAAATTGTACTTTGATATTTTTGTATGCGTGCAGGTACGTTGCATTTCCCTTAGCACGCGGCACGCACACAAAAACAAGCGTTCGCACAATTTCCAAAACGTTTATACAAATGAGTTAATAGCTAAATGAAGACATTTAGAAACCGCAGTCCCCATCATCCGATGAGGAAGAGCGAGAAACGGTGTCAACGCACTCAAACTTACGCAATAATATTTTGATTCATTGACATACAGTGCGAGAATGATAATGCACAATGAATCAAGAATGTTACACCCCTACAGGACAAAAATACGTATACAATGTATATGGATGATTGATTGGTGAATGCATGTTTTGCACGCATGGAATAAATGCTAATCAAAACTATCTCTGTTCCTGTCCATCCATGCTTGTTGCAAGTAAAAGTATGAATGGAGAGCTAAAGATTATACCAATTATATATTTTAATTATTAAATCTTAAACCTTTTGAACAGAGGTACGCAGGGGTTTTAATTGCGTAATGTTCCAATATCTACATGTGTTGCCGGCAAGGGCAAGTGACTATTAGGTTCAGCAATAATGCTGAACAAATTAAAAATTGAAAATTAAAGCTTTAGCACACAGTTTATAAAGTTGTGGCAAACCGTGATTTGCTGTTTCAACCTATATAACTGTGATAGATAAATCTACAGACCTACGACGTCTCAACTCTCAGAACTGGATGACCTGGACGGTAGAGTACCAAATATACCCTTGATCGAAGAATTCTCTAGGTGATTCACCCGGAGAAATATATATGGTTTGAACAATTTCTGAAATACCGATGCCTCGGGCTTTGGCTGCTCAACTGTACAAAACACTTAACTTCATGTATTTTCATCAGTTTCCCACGACATACGAGCTTGTAACTGAGGTTCTTTAGTACTCAATCTTTAAAGTTTAATTCACTTTCTGTTATGAGGTACCTCAAAGAGAATGGACAGATGAAAGAGACTATTCTTAGATGAGTCCTATTTTTCTTTTCAGGTGATTCTCTCATGAATTCCCATACACCTAAGAATTGAGAATGAGATTTGTCCTGTAAAAGTATTTACTAATATAGAGGTCAAATGATTTGGCTTAAGCGTCACATAATTAAATTAATGGAGGGAACTTTACTTACAGGGATAAATTCGTCACGAGCACGAGACGAGTGACTACGTGATAACGTGATTTAAGCTTTGGGGACATTAAGTAACATTGTTGTCGTTGTCAGTGTTTTTGTAACCCTACTAATGCACGTCCGTCAATTATTCGTCGTCGTTTCGCTAAGACATTATGAGGATTGTTATGGCATTTGAACATTTGACTGTCCTCAGGCATTTATTTAAAGGAAGAAGAGACTCATTGTGAATAATGATATAATAGTTCCATCTCCCTTGACTTTTTTTATCCTTTAACTGTATATAAAGACTTTTCGGAACCATGCCAGTCATCAGTTCTATTCTTGATTTGGACCGACATAGTATTTTGAGTCTGGTTAAGGAAGACTTTGAAAGAATTTCATATTTCTATATCTCGAGAAATATTTTAGTGATTCTTTAGGTCTAGTCCGGGACTCGGAATTTTGAAAATGAAGGTTCTCTTGACGGTAAGTCATACTTTTTATGGGAAAAAAAAGTTTGGAAACCTCACAGCAAAATTTTAACCGACCTTGCTTGGTGGTACTTCTTATGTCGTTTGCACTTTAGATTTTCGGATTGTTATTTGTAGTACACACGATATACAGGGTGGCCCAAATGTAACCGTTTTATTTATGCATACAAAATGGGACAAATTCCGGTTACTTTTGGCCACCCGTACGAACAAAACGCAGGTGCCTTTTAACAGTTTATTTTTTAATTCCTCCCCTTTTACCATTCAGATTTTAAAATAATTTGAACTTATATTTTTCATTTATGGTAAGAACAAGAATTACATTTCGGGAGCGTTTTATTGTGGATGAATTTGTTAATTTTCCCATTTGTGCATTCGTACATACATACCGTGGATCTAATGAAATAATTTGAGATGCTGCTGTTCTGCGAAACCGAATCTATCGTTATACTGGGATTTTTGAATGCCCTTTAGAGAAATACTCGATTTAATCCAATAAATCAGAATCCCAACCCGAATTAGCGGCAGACTTTTCTTGGATTCGAAATTTTCGAGGTGTAATGTCAGATTCTGATTCTTCAGAAGCACATGTCGTTAATTTGACATATGATGTTTAACGGGACGAGATAGTCCACCGTGGTAAAAGGAATACAAGTTCGGTATAATGGTATCTCGTATCAGTGTGAAACTAAAAAATTAATTATATTCACAGGTAGCTACGGTTTTGTGCTTCACAGCTGGCACTTATTCCGTGCCCCAACAGTACCACCCACGACAGTTTTACCCAAGCTTTAACCGACAACAACCGGCTGCATTGGCCAGCGATGAACAAGCCGTTTACTCTAGACCACCTCGTCAAAATAGAGGCGGAAATCCCTACCAAGGCGGTGGCGGTCCCGGTGCTAGCGTCGAATGTCAGCGTCAAGAAGTCGGACCAGGGCAATTTAAGTTCAATTGTGACGGAGTCAATAAGGAACAGATAACGCTCCGAAATGAGCATATTCTTTGGCTCACGAGTGATGGCAGCGGTCCTCAAGTTTTGGACATAGAAGTCCCCAATTATAAAATTGCTGAGCTCATTAAGGCTGGATACAAGACTAGTGCTGGAGGAAGTACCAAAATTAACGTATTGCTTCGTAGACCAGAACAGACTGCTGATGCAGAAGTGGACGTTCCAAAATCATCATCCGGACAAACGTCCGTCAATCTCCAGTATGAGCAACCGTCCAATCAATTCGTACATTATCCAAATGATAAACCTTACCGTCCACTTAGTGGCCCAATTCTACCACCTTTGGCCGGTGGTAGAGGCCGTAGGGAGGTCGATTTTATTGGCGTTGATCAGCAACGCAACTACTATCAATAAACCGGTCAGGTGATGTCTGGGCCTATTTTGGATTTTCGGATTATGCGTGATAGCTAATATTTTATATTTTTTGAAGAAGTTCTTGACTGTCTAGACGTTAATTGGTATAAACTATTTTTACCTAATTGTAAGACTTGCATAGGATTGAAGTATAAATTTCAAATTGAGAGGGCAATGGTCTCAAATTTCTTCGTTATAAATTGGTAACTGTTTTTTGTGATTCTTCCTCTTTTATATCTTTTGTACCATTAATTGATGAATAAGAATCAGAATTAAATCAGAACACGGAAATCCCACTCCACTGCACAATTTTTGAAACTTAAAATCGTTGGTTGAAACTTGCTCGACTGGGGACTGCAGAAGATTATTAGAGGGATAATATACGTTAAACTTTTGCTCTGCAAATTATATGGATTGACAAAACTATTACCGAAGAAAATAAGCGAAGCCTAATGGGTCCTTGGAAAACTAGCAATATCGATAAAATTTACGGTGACTCTTATGCTGCCATTTACTTCTACGTTCTCCCCTTTTTATTTCCCATGAACTTGTATTGTACTACTATTGTAATTTCAAAACCTATTCTTCGAGAAAACACAAGAAGTTTGAATCTCATTTAAGTTCGATATCATCTTTTCATTCCCTTAATACCTACTCAAGAGTAACGGCTATGGATTGTAGTTCGTTTCTTGAAAAAAGTTCATACATTCTTTCCAAATTCCAACGAAACCTAAACCCAATGGTTTGCGTCCTGCATTCGAATAGAAATACGGGTGACCTGCTTCCCAACTTCCTAAGAGTTTTACGTTACTCATATTCTGGAACCTTTTGCTTATTTATCTCTCAATATTCTTACATTTGATTGAATATTTTTGTAATGCACTATTTATATTCATGTATGTAGTAAATACTTAGTCAACCGTTTTCAATTACAATTTTAGGGAATCCCAGCTCACGGTATGAGGCAATAAGCAATATTTATACATATAATTTTATTGTCACCTTTTTTAATCGATTGCAGTACTTTACTTAGAAGCAGAACACTGTTACTTACAATTAACACCGAACAACAGGGAAACCCAGTTCAATTTTAGTATGTCTTGAACAAGTCCGTCATTTTCGAAAACCCGTATGAATCTTGCTTTCTTTCTCTTTCACCAAAATCGTTAGACATCTTCCCATTTACCACCCCCACCCTATCAATACCCTGTGGAATAATTTCTACCTCTCTACGAATAACTCCCCAAGGGACTTTTCGTTTGATTTATGACATGAACTATACTTTGTTTATTGCAAATTGTTTTTGTAGTTTTCTTTACCCTCAAAGAAAGAAAGCGGAAGGGAAAGTACTTGTGTGGCACAGTGGGGGTCGAGTGAAACTTTCTCTTCCACTTGAACGAATGACAATGGAATTATTGATGAATGATGATGGTGGTTGAACTTGATATTTCTGGTTTGGTTTGGTCAAGTTAGTTAAGTACAGATAAGCCAAGAGTCCTTTTCCACACTTATGAAGGATTCAATAAATGACTCGACAAACAAGATCAATTACAGTAACAGTAGACAGTAAGAAAAAGAAACTCACCTCCTTTAGTGGCCCATGAGGTGAAAGGTTTCGGTACAGCCTCAACGTCGCAATCTAATGTCACGTTGGACTCAGCCGGAGCAGCAACCAGTTGATTCGACACTTTGATTAATGGTGGAACTACGAAAAAGTCACATCACAAGGAAACTTTACCTGCCAACTCAAACTCACTCGACTTTCACTTACTTACTCATATTACAGTTACGGCCAATTTCTAGAATCGGACCATCCATGGAATCCAAGCGTATAAACTGTCTACATACATTTTAATTTGTATTTTACAAGTTTTTCTCATAGAGACATATTACTTACCGAAAAACGTTAAAATTTTAGACACAATCATTCGGTTTTGTACTATTTCTCTAAGAACTATCATACTAGGGATACAGTGGTATAAATTGTCAAATGAAACGTATTGCCCGTAACATATCTGGCGGAATGTACTAGGGAAAGAAAGGCAGAAAAGAAAGCTAGCTTTAGCTTTTCAGTGCGTTTCGATTCCCTGCTGTGCATTGTATTCTCCTTTGTTGGATTCATCATCAAGGAAGAAATCAATCAAATTGCAGAGATTTTAATTGAATCAATCTTGATCCTTTTGGGCTTAACAAAAGGTTCTAGCTATTTCTCAGGTTGTCTACCAAGGTTGCATCCCTTTCATTTATGGAACAGTCCAACAAAGAATCTAGGGAAAGCCAAGCAAGGGGTGAGAAATGAAAAACCGACTGGTTTTGTATTTGATTTTAGTATTCCAAAACAGTAATTCATGTTCAAAAGTTTACTTCGAAAATAGGTCACACGGTCAAGCAGACGGAAAATTGCTTGACCTGTCAGAATATTTCAACAGAAGTACAAGGTGGTTGATAACCCAACCCCACTACTCTGATTGCCCGAGGAACTTCTGCTTTCTATTCCAACATATCGGATACTGCGCTTAACCAAATTCTTAATTCTTCAAAGACAACATTTTCACTTACGATTAAATCGAAATAAACTTACTTTTCACGTATAGCATGACTCGTTTACTGACAACCGGTGGTACGCTGTTATTCGCCATGCATAAGTATTCACCTGCGACACATCAGTTCATTAGTTTGGAATTTCATATTTAGAGAAAAAATAAGCTAATTAACTTGGAAATGGAAGTGTAGAGATAAAATAGTTTGAATACGTATAGACAAGTATAAATATGATGGGTTGAAATATGTACCCCACCTGTATCACCACGAAGGAGAGGTCTCATCGGTAGGGTTTCCCCCTCCCAAATCAACACTGTAAATCCAAACGCCCCAACAACATCATTATAAATAAAATATCAATTTGCGTTGAAGTTTTCTCATTCTCGGCTGCCATGCCGGAGTATATTTTTAAACTGCATGAGAAGATTGATTTTTTGATTAATAGCCCTACTTCAGAAAATAGACAAAAATTCTTCATCTGTTTGCTGGGTCTTACGGACTCATCCAAGAAAATAAAGGTAGGGGAGTCATAGCATTGTACAGCTGCATGTAAAACTGTGAGAGATGAGGAAAGTAGAAAAAATTGAAATCAGACCAATTAGGGTGACTCAGGAGCTTGAAGAAGGATTACATGGGAGCTTAAGCAGAAAACTGAATACGAGGGGAAAGTCACTTTCTTCAGAGAATGAGAAACCCACTCTCACTAGATACCCGGATACGTATGCGGTACGAACTACCCCGCCTGTGTACAGAAAACATGTAAGTAGAAGGGGAGAAAGTTACAGAAACAAAATATTTAGTACAGTAGCATTACATATGTTCTATGTTGCGGTCGGTCGTAATTAAATGGGGTTTCAATTATTTTTTAGCACATCGATTTTTCAATACTTAAGACAAATAGAAATTTAAGCACATCCATGTTGAAAACTAATTTTTGGGCTAATAAACAAAGCGCCGCGGCTTCTTGGAACAACTTGAATATAGCTGGAAGTTATCTACGGGGTATTTCTTAAAACCCGGCGGGCGCACGGGGTTATTTTGACGATGGTTCTGAACGGATGAAACAAGGGAGGTCCCATCTGATACAGAGAATTTGCCCAAAATACATTAAACAGGAGGTAAAATCCTCTGATAAGATTTTTTATTGGTTCATATAGAACTAGCCCTAATTGTTCGAAAATGTATTAAGCCGCTTGTCAAATAATGCCGCTAAGCACTAATTAAAAAATAAAAATGCAACCCTTTATGACATGAAATATAGAATGGGCCGCAACACACTAAAAATTATGACAGACTTGCATTCATTCCAGGTCCCAAAATACCCACCTAGCTGAATTTGCCCGGATTTATGTAGGAGGAAATGGAGCTCACCTGCACCCCTCCTTCCAAAGCGGCTTTGTATTTAGTTTTTAATGAATTGATGAAATACTGCCAGAGTTGGAATGCAGAAATACGGGATTCTGGCAGAATTTATATTTCATACTTAAATAATATAAGCAGCGCACGAAATCTCAATTAATTAGTATATAAATCTGTGTACTAGGGTGTGTTTCTAAACGCATTACAGAAAAATTCATCTGAGTTCTGAGTTTCGCAATCAAAATTATGAAACCAGCAGTGCGATCACTGAAGAAACGGTTATAAACGCCGGATAATGTATTAACTATATAACATTCTTATTCGGGTTGTCATAAAATGCCTGACTTTCCGTTGGTCCGTTGGTGATCCTCATTGACTTCACTATCACTTCGTGACGAAATTGGCCCATGTTGTAATGCCTGCTAACCAATTACCAAATTATGTTTTAATTATTCTATGGTACTTACCTAATGCTTATTTTGTCACGGATTGACAGTGAAGTGAAAAGTATAAGTCCAGCGTAAGTCACTGCTTGCTAACTTAATTTTTTTATTCTGTATTTGACTTTATGTAGTTAATGAACTCAGTCAATCAAATCAAGTCAAATCAAATCAGAACATTTTGACAAGGATCTGCTAAGATTAAATGAACTTTTGCGGTGGAACATTAATCCAAGAATAACACGTAAAATAAAATTAATTTAAAATCTAGGGGTACAGGAAGTGGGACACTGCATAAATTAAGACATTGCATTAGAGTTGTATTCTCAGCACAGAATAGTGCAGTAGAGTGATACATTACAATAAAGGCGGTTCTTCCAAAATCCTGATCCAGACTGAGACTACTACACATTTCTTCCTCCAGAGCAAGCACAAGAAGATTGGATTGGATTTGGAATGATATGCTTTACACTCTATACGTGTACATGTTCCTTGTAACACAGTACAGAACACTAGACTAAGTTCCTATAGGAAACCCGGGTTTTAATTTTCTCTTCGAATGTTCCTTGTCTCTTGTCTTATCAGTCGAGAAAGTCTCGGCCGTTATGTTTCGACTTACTCAGGCCCTTGGTTTTGGTCGGTCCAAGCAATGTCGGTTCGGTTTGGTGTATGCCTATGTACAAGCAGTAGGAATGGGCATGACATGACATAACCCACCCGGGTTTTAGTTTCATCATGACCACCTATGACAACAGTGTGACATGGAACGTACATGGACCACAATACTCTTAAGGAAACTACTTTTAACGTAAATCTCGGATCAATTCAAAATCTAACGCTAACGCGAGAGGCTACATTAACTTTGTCTGACTAATCTTCGGCCGACTAAAATTTTGATTCACTTCGGTTCTCAATTTTTCGAAACATTCCAACCATTCACACTCATCCTGTCATATTATATTAATGTGTATCTGATAAAGTGGTGAAGAGAAATTATAGGATGATGGAATTTGCTGAGAAATCTCACTCATAAATTGATATGACTACAATTGTTAATTTTATTTTAGAATAATGTGAGTTTCGCATTAAGAATGGTCTCCTTGTTAGCTTGTATACACGAGATACTGAAAAGATATAGTTTTATATCAGGGTGAGTATCTAGAGGGAAAATAAGTCAAACAAGAGTAGATTCAGTTGCTGACAAGGATAAATTGAAGTTGAGATTAATTTTCTCCGGTGCATTTCTCACGAGATTTCTTCTTCGTTCGTTGGGGCGCGAGAGTGAACATGAGTGAGTGAGTGAGAGTTGAGTTGAGAGGTTCAGGAAGGAAAAGAAAGCAAAGGAAAAGATTCAGGAGAGGGACGGAATGGATGACCCAACTTTACTTTCACTTTATGATTCATTCAATAAATACCTATAGAGTCAGACAGGGTGGAAGAAAAATAGTCTGTGACTTTGACTCAGGCCGTGACCACGACCCACTGTGGTCCCCACACGTCCATCACATGCTATAAGATCTGATACGAACAACTAAGAGTGGTATGGCTATCTGATATAATTAAAAGTAGTCTCATTTTTACTCAAGCATAATTATCGTTATAGGAATGGGAACTTTATAATAACTTTTTGATACGGTTGTATAACTGCGTCTACCCCATGGAGTGAAATCCTAACGTAGTGAAGAGATGAGGGTAACTCAAATTACTAAATATATGTCGCGATTGATGAGAATAGAAAGATTCCTAAATAAATTCTTGATTGAAGGCTGAAAGCGTGTGATCCTGTATGCTGAAAGTGAACTACAGATTTAACCACTACTTTACCCATGCATTTGTGATTGCTCTTAAGAAATTAAGGATGCACCCCACGCTTAAACATTCGTTTCCTTGAAAAACCACTTGAGTAAAACTGCACTTGTAGTAACCACCTATGCAATTTTTCCCTTTTGTTTTGTTAATGGGTCGGAGCGGCGAGGGTTAGTGCTGTCTTGGAAGTGTATTTACGATACGATAATGGTCGTAAGGCACGCTTCCTTTGGCAAGACTTCTAGTCTCACTTTTAGCTTTTTATTTGTGACTTTGTCATCAGCCATATAGTCGTTCTAGTCGTAGTAGGTACAACATTGAATTGAGGGGATGAGGAAGGGAAGGAAACTTTTTTGAGTTTTCAAATCACGTCTTCTTCCACGGAAATTAAACATAGAAGCAAGAACGTGCAAAAATCTCTTTAGTGAAACTCTTAGCCAAGCAGTCGTCTTATACTCCCCAAAGCACTGCAGTTAGATTTACGTTGGTTTTAAGTGAGAACGTCTCATAAGTCAGATATTTCACGTTAACGAGGCTTTTAAGCTCAAAGGAGTACACTTAAGCTTAGCTATAGTGTTTTTCAGGTCTACTTGAGCTCATTTAAGAATTGGTTCACCCTGCGGAAACCAATGGAATTTTCTTCGTTTGCATTCTGCGCAGTTTCTGAATTTGTAGAAATATTGCATGTGTTCAGTGCAAAAATTATACACTCTAAATTGACTTTCTATTTTCCAATCTCCGCAAGTCATTCTTGGTGATGACCCTTAACAGCGTCTAAGTATAAAAGTGATTGAATTCAATTATTACTGCAACAGTTTGAAAAAGCTTTAAGCCAAGTATTTCTTTAAAATACTTTTAGTTGCTTTAGTCCAGTACCTGTTAACGAATCACGTGTAAACAGCTACTCTGGTAGATCCTACAGACCAGTTTTGGTGTCCCGACTCGAGCTGGCCGGGAAACTCATGCGTAGGAATAAGGTATACTCATCATCTGGAAAATCTCAATTGACTTCGGACTCCAAGCTAACAGAGTACACATTTACTTGAACTTAACTATCTTGATAAAATTAGGCAAGTATTTTGTATAACCGCAAAACTACTTCAGTGGTAAGTTGTGGTTGGGACAATTTAATTAATTGTTATTATTTAATTAAAAAGCCGGGTGTTTCCTGCAACCACTTCGTAACATTGATGTACAGTGGGCATAGGGAAACGGAGGGAAGTATTCCAAGGAAAAATCCAATAACTATAAATAGAGATTGGGAGGAAGTGAGAAGGAAGGAATGAAATGGGTGGCTAGTTTAACCAGGGTGGTTTAAGAGTCCTAGAAAAAGAGGTTCTTTTCCATGTCAAACGGTGATGAATGGATTTTCACTCACTCTATCCCTTGCATCTTCCAAATACCCCCCTTTTTCTCTCCAAATACCCCTTCCCCATTATGTAACTTTCCTTGCTTACTTTCACTCTCTCAACTTTCAAGTTTTTGAGCTTTTGAGTTGCAAGTCGGTCGCGTACAGGACTGTTCTCTTCAGAAAAGGTTTGAATGTCGGCTTGCGTCCCTGGCTTTTCTTCCTTTTCAATTCAATTCATGGCCACCACCGCTAAAAGTTTTCAATTGAGTCGGGGCTGGTTGGCTGGCTGGCAAAAACTAGGTTTCATACTCAATGTACTAGTCTAAGAAAGTGTCTGAACTGTCGCCTCAGAACTAGGCAGGCATGGATACATGCATGTATCCCACGTTCCACTACCCCTTCTGTCTAAAATCTTAACGTTATAATAAAATATTTTGATAAATAAGTCGTCAGTTTCGTCACTTCATAAGAGACAGACGGTGGCGGCATTATGTGCATAAGTATTTTCTTAGAGCGGTTTACGGTTCACAGACTTTCTAAGTAATGTTTTCACCGCCTGCACTCCTCAGACCCGACCCATATCCTTTCAACTCAATTTTAATGAATGTGCAATGTGCATGCAAGGAGAATAATGATGTACAATGTGAAATGTGAATGGGTACGGGTACGGGATGGTCGTACGAGGTAACGGTACGGATTTTAAAAGACGGAAATGAATCACTTAACTCTGGAAAGTCTTGAGGAAAAGGAAACCGTGGAAAGCAGGGCCATAGGAAGAATATTCATTACCATTTACGAGAGGAATGAGGGAAACGATAGAAGGATACTCATGATCACAGAAAACCCGACGACCAGAGAATGTAATATATTAAGTAATGATGCAAAGGTCGCTTTTAAGCTTGCTCTGGAATGTTCAATTGAATCTTGTAACTCACCAAGTTAGAATGAAACATGTTTCAACAAATTTCAGAGCCGTGGATAAATATATTTGGCATAGGATATTCTAAAACTTACCTGGGAAGGGAGGAAGAATAGACTGGTTTGTAAGCTACAGGGTAAAATAAATGCTAACTTTCACCGACACCTTTCACCACGCCAAATTGTACTCAAACTTGAGTACATTTGACTTTTGCATAAAGCTCACCACTGCTAATACCGGTTCAAATAAGACATTGTAAATGTACGTAGCGCAGTCAGTCACGTTCGGACACAGATTCAACAGCATAGCATTTCCGGCAGTGTCCAATTCCGCCCCCAAGAAACCGCTTGTAAGTTTACTACGACCCAACGTTATGTAGTTCCTAATTTTGTTGAACCCATGGTCAGCCATGATGGTCTTATAATTCTTGCTTGAGTAGGTACAAGTTCTAAGCGGTTCTGATTTATCTTTAAAGTAATAAAATTCGGGCCAGCTGGTCTTCCAGATTCCGACTAGAGTAAAATCCTGCTGATTCTAAAGTTGAAAATGGAATTGTGAAATCTCCTATGCAGTTTAAAACATTACATGCAGGGAGGCAGCCGAGTGCGTATTGTGCGTGTAATGTATGACGGAACTCAGCACTTTACTCTCATCAAATTCGACTTACACTTTTCTCCAGGATTCAGAAGCTCTCTGCTTAATGGGAGTGGCTGACCATCTTGACGCTTCCAACGTACTTTCGGCATTGGGTAACCCGTCGCTTTGCATTTCAAAATGCTTGACTGCCCTTCCAAAACCATAACATCACTACTTGTGGCAGCATCGTCTATGTCAGCGGGCACCACAACTGACAGAGTTCCAACCTATAAATCAATGCATAATACTAACGACGTGTACATTCAGAGCTAATGAAGATTCACTTTGCTTAAACTGAATTCATGCAACTATAAATATCCGGCGACCTTCGTGTGATTAGGTTTATTATGAAGGACATGTCAGTCTTGAAACTTTTTCATGTCAACATTTGACCTTTGACTAATTGAAATGTTCCTAATCACAAACACCGCAAAGTAAGCCGTTTCTATTCGAACAGATTATTCAATCCTTACCTGCATTCTCATTGGATCTGTATTGATCTGTGAACAATTGAAAGGATTGTTAATTAAAATTGGATTAATTCTAAAATCCTCACCTGGATTTTATCCCAATGCGTGTATACCTGAACCATGTATGTTCCTGAGTCATTCTGTTGCACATTTTTGATGTGAAGAGTCCAAGTATTATGCCCGTTATGAGTGACGATGTATCTGTGGTTATGAGTAACCATGTGGGTATGCCATGCCAAGATAGCTTTATCGTCTGACTTGATCCATGCCACCTGTAGAACATCATTAGGTTCTCATCATACACAGTGTTCATTCGGTCCAGCATATAAACTTTCTAGTGAATTTACTTTAGTCAGGTTTTAATAATAGAATTTTCAATATCTTATTGTTAGTCCAATTTGAGGCTTCAAATTGCTTACAAATTACCACAGCAAGTACAATAAATGTACAGAATATTCCTGGATTTGTACGAATGTTAAAAAATTTGAAAAATGAAAAAAAAATTTCGTTTCCACGTCTAAGTTTCTAGTTTGATTTCCATTTTATTGGGAACTTTAATCATAATTCGATTCCACACATGAGAGGCAATAATTTGGTTACTTATTGTCAGAATTTGACAGTGGTTTAGTTTAGCCCTCCAGGGAATAACTACAAATAATATCAGCAGAGATACCTTCTGGTCTGAGTTTCGTGCCATATTAACCTTTTATACTCAGGAAGATGGGCGTAGTAGAAAACAACAGGTTTGCCTGTTCTTTTTTTGTGCGTTTTACGTGTAGCCATAAATCTCATTTCTCGGTAAAATAAATAACAGGACAGAGGACACAATATTTTCCTGTTTATTTATTGGCAGTATCCTAATTAGACTGAGGGTAGTGCATAAAACGCGGAAGTCTTAATAAAATCCTTTCCAAAATTGTTTTAGATTGCATTGGCGGAATTTAGATGACAGAGTCACGGAGCACTAGGATTTGATTGGATTTGCTACAAGCTATATCCTTCTCTGTAATTTTTTGGCATGCGATGCCCATGTGCCATGCAAGTTGAGCCTGCTCGGTTATAACTCCATTCTTCATTCTTGAGTCCGGCGTATAACCTAGGATACTATGAACGTAGAATACAATGTACAACTACAACCCAATATTTTTACGCGCTACGGACGATCAAGTGGAAACGATGAGGAATGGAATTCAAAGGAGATCTAATAATTTCAAATGAATATACATACATGAAGCAGTGCTAACTTCAATTTCAGTACGAAGAGTGTTTCCGTTGTTCTAGTAAATAATGAGTCTTGAGAGAACTTGATTATAAGATCAGTGTAGTTTTTATGTCTTCCCACAGTTTAGAAATCTAGTAATATTCGTGCAGGTTAATTTATTTCTAGATTTACAGTATTCTTGGCTGAAGCGCGAGGTGTTCATGCCTCAGCAAGGTAGGGGTTAGTTCTGATCAATCAAACACCCACTATTAGGAATACTTTCATTAACTAACTTCCATTACTTTCAATGCCAAGAATGTACTTTTCCGTAAGAATCTATCTCACTTCTGCTGTATTGATCTGAAATAATATTCTGCATGGAAAAGCATCATAAAGGCATGAACATAATTAAATCTGCCCGAAGGATCGAACTTCTCACTAACCGAAACTGCATATAGGGATACCATTACAACGGACCGCAGAATTTCTAAATGGTGACCAAAATCAAGGAATGTTATGCGAGCTATAGCATGACAAAAACAAACAGCTATATGTCCCATAAATACGTTGAGAAGTAAACAGAAGTTTTCACCGGTATAATTCAGAGGGACACGGTTTGAATAGTTTGAAATGAATGAAACCACTATGTCGCGTGTAGCTCACCGGGCGGTAGACGGGTGGGCCGGGCCTTTTGGAGTAAAATCGAAATAGTGAAAAGGATTAGGAGAAGACGAAGAGGAGCATTAATGGAATAGGACAGAGGGAACTCCTTCAGTTAATGGTTTAGAAAATGAACTTGCCTTCAGAATGAGACAATGAGAGTCATCCTCGTGAGCCTCTTTTCTCCTTTCCGTCAATGCCGTCCTTTCACATTCTGTCACTCTACTACTAAGTAGTCCGCTTTTACTTTACTCTTCCTCTCACTTTCACTGTACAGGGCGGTCCATAAATCCACCCGATAAGTATATCTCAAGTTATAGGTTTATATAGAAAACTGATATACAGTACTACGAAGGATGATGGTGATGGTACCCATAATACAATTTAGGCCATGGCTAGTCGCTGGACCAGAAATGGTCCACGCCAATACGAGGGGTTGATCCCTCCGACAGACATTTCAGAATATTTGAATGTTTTAAAAAATTCTTCTGACTATATCATTTTTCCATCACTATGAGCGAGTTCTCTTGCTCAAATGGAAAACTGAAAGTGTATTTTTTAAAAAATATCTCCGACGAAATTTGACTATGTGCTGTTCAATGAATCCACTACCGATATTCAGTAAATCACGGATTACAACACGTAGTAAGATCAAGGTTTTATGTTGCCACTTTTTATAATGTATGTACGTCCATTCAAAACGTCGATGACATTCCAAATCAAACTTTAAAAAATTACTTGTACGTACGTGATTCAATACTGCGATTCACTTTAAGTATTAATTTGCAATATAGAACCCATAGAACTAAGAAAAAGAATCATCAATAATATCATAGCGCGTTCGGAATTCAGAAAGGAAAAATAAAATTAACATATGGGAGCTGAGATTGACTTGAATTTAGTCAGGATCCTGAGCTATGTAACATTGAAACTACGAATCGCTGACTATATTTCAAAATTGGACCAGACAAATTTCTGAGATAGACGTTTGGAATTATCCTGACTGTCAGGAGTTTGAAATTTTTTTGACCCACCCGGTATTCTGCTATACGTCTGCGTTGCCCTTTAACTCGACTGCCGCTAACGAAACCTCTCTACATCTAATAACTATAACAATGGGATCTCTCTCAAATTGTTTTGTTCAGTCCCAGCCCATCCGTCCATGTTGCGGCAACTGACTTGGGAAGACAATGGTTAGGAAGTGGGTAGGATCATGAAGTATACCTCTGTCAGCGTAAGGCAAATAAGATGTGCCACAATGAATATAAACCATCAAAACTGAAAAACTCGGTCTGATTTAACTTTCATTGTCAAAATAAAATCTAGTTGCTCACCAAAATTTGCACTAGAATAAGGAATTGCTAAGTTTGTTCGGATCTGCATATAAGACAAACTTCTTAAGATTGGAAAACTAAATGACCCAAAAATATTTCCCAAATTCAACTCGGGGCAATATCTCGCGAATTTGACTACGTTATATAAGCACAAATTGCAGAACATAGTGAAAAACTAATTTAGGAATTGTTTCAGTTAAGATTTGTTCCAATTTCGTTTTGAACACTACCTCTCAGCCATTTCTCTTCAACGTTAACAAATTAATGAACTTTTGGAATTAGAATAGCTTAATGCGAACAACCTGCTCGGTGCGTACTTATCGTTTGTAAGTCTACGTACGTCTTTGAAATTGTTGCTGTATCAATTACCGACACATTTCACTTAATTTGTTTCCAGCTTAAACTTAGAAACTCACGACCTTTGAGCTCATTTCAGTTTTATAAATCAGCCTTAATGAAGTAATTAGTGCTGAACTAGGTACTAAACACCAGCATGCTTTTCTCTAGTGTGTTTTCTCCACTGACTGTGACAAACTTACCTTATACTCCCCTAAGTGTTTGACGACACAAGTGAAGGAAACGTCAGTCCCTAGTTTGGCGGTCAAATTCGGAAGTGGGAAATCAAACTCTGGGTCATAGGTTGAACCTGTGTAAAAACAGACGGACAAAACATAATTCGTTTAACTTAGTTAGTAGAATAGAAATAGGAGTTGGACAGACTTAAAGTAAAGTAGTGCTACGGAGGAGTAGGGATTGACTGACTTTCACTCTATGCCAAATGT
Source organism: Protaphorura tricampata (assembly GCA_034698835.1). NCBI lineage: Eukaryota > Metazoa > Arthropoda > Collembola > Poduromorpha > Onychiuridae > Protaphorura > Protaphorura tricampata. The sequence goes on from JAQGCB010000078.1 coordinate 17,546, forward strand.
CAAGTGAAGTGAAAGTCTGCAATGTATTGAAGAGAGAAAGTATGTAGAGAGACGAAAACGAAGCTTTACGAGTCCATTAGGAATAATACATTACGAGGGCTGAGACACGTCTAAATGGTTCTTGGGGAGCACTCCTTCACCTATTACTCATCTCATATCATGGAAACATAGGCACGGAATTTCATTTCTAGTAATATATTACTTATTTAAATAGTTTGGATAGGACATGTGTGTAAAGGAAGTTATGTGAACGAGACGACCAGAGCAAAAAAGCCATGACGAGGACGACACTGACTTTCTTCTGCACTGACACATTTCCGATAAAACCAATGTACATTTTACATTGTACAACTCAAGTACCTCTTTGGCGGCAGACAGTGGCACACCATACCATCCCATCCCATACCATACTACACCACAATACAATGTAGTCTGACTTCTTTTTTTAAGCAATTCGATTCATGGGACCAAGTGGATGGGTTGGGTAGTTTGGGGAAAGTCCTAAGAGAAAGTACAACGCGGAATTTTGGAGGACAACTGCAATTTATGACTTGCCCTCGTAATACTATGTTAACCTACGACTATCCACTTCCTCGTAGTGCAGTGGTACGTACACACGTGCTTCTTGTGATATACTGTCTTGTGGGACTAAGTGTGTCAATTTTTTTGTGAGTTGAATGCCCCTTAGGGAAAATGAACTCTTACAGTGGAATGACAACAGAAAACCATCCCTTGTCAATCCCGAAGAACATGAATCAAGACCAGTCGAATACCCTTAGACTTATCAAAATTCGAGTTGCTTGCAAAGCTTCCCTCGTCAGGCCTACTGAGAAAGCAACAAGGTAGCACCAAGAGCATAAATGAATCGGAAAATTGAATAAGCAATGAGGAATGAGTCCATGTCAAAATGTAATGTTCTGCCGGTCATCCCTTGTTCAATGACGCTCAAGAAAGTAAAATCGCGTTTTGTATTGAGGAAGTTATCTGCAAAATGACTTTCTTTCAACATGCTAAGGTAACACTTGCGAAAATCTTGAGTCGCAAATTACCAATGGAACAAAGTACTTGTAAATCTGTGAATAAATGCTCCACTTTAAAAAAAAACTCTCATTAAATGGCAGTTACCTTAAGGCATGATCAATTCGCGGAAGATTAGTTGACATTCTCTTTCTCAAAGTAAATGTATTCAGGACATGTCCTAAAATGTATATACATTCCTAACTCCACGGTTTAATACGATTATGATAATAATAAAATAGTCTTGTTTTTATAGACCTCTGCTAAGAATATTATTGAACTCGCAAAAGCATGTCGTGCAATAATTTGTATGAATATTTCGCATTCGAAGGGTGGTGGGGAGGAACCAAACTTTTGAGCACTAAAATTTTGAAGGAACGCGTGAACGCACTAAACTTATTGTCTGAAAGATCTTCCTTCCTGGTTTTCAAAATGAGGGTTCACCTAACATATCCTAATGTTGTGTATAATAATATAATGCAGTCACCAATATTAATACTTTGAGGAGGATTCAAACGAGCAATATAGAATTCTGTGTAGTAGGCGAGTGAGCGGCTAGTCTCATTCTCATGGCCCATTGTAAGGAAGACTTTCCTCTCAAACTTAGTCTGAACTGGAATTTGAGAATGGAATGAAATGGCTTTCGAGCTTTTGTTTGACTCAAGCCTCAAGATGAGACTTGTTCTTCTGGAGTTTCCAGTTTTCCAGACTTGAAAGTCCTCAAGTACAAGAAGTGAGGTAATGGGGAAGGCGGAGGAAGGAATAGAGAGAATTCACATTATACATTCACAGAATGAGGGTTTAAGGGTTGGCCCATCCTTGATGTCATGATATGTATTAGTAGTTAGTAGAGCAAGAGGAGCATTAGTTCTAATATTATGCCCACTAAATGGAGTTATTTTGTGGTGCATTGCACTTTCCACAAAACCCAAGCAGTATGAAGGACAACAGAACTCAAAAACTTATTATTTCATGCACGTTGTACTAGAATTCATAATAAAGATTGAAAGTGGTGGGTCTCAAATTTGACGATTTTTATGTGAGTTTAAATTATCTTGCATCCAAGGATTTGACGGTTATAGGAGTTGACGACGTTTGTAAGAACTTTATTAGGACCGTCAGTCCATGCACTGTTAAAATGTTAACAAACTACTCAGAAGTTTTGAATTTACGTATGAGGTATGACTTAGGGTAGGCTGAAGAAAAAATTTGGCATTATTTAATTTCGTCATCTTAGTTTCTAAATATGAAGCGTTTCAATTCTGAAGATATCTTTAAACCAGAACTCAGGATATCGGCGAAAATCAGATTACACTTAATTCAACCCTTCGAACAACAGTAAAAGTACAGCACCCTAGGAGCACTCCAAATGTAAGATTAGATTTCTCGAATCCACTTACTACTTATTCTACGGCAAAGTTGGCACGCATTTTATGCATTTATTGCGTAGCTTTTAAGCAACTACGCATTTAAAAAGTGATTTTCTATCTGGCATGCATAAATTCTCATCCATGTCTTTACATTTCGTAAAGTCTTGACAACTCTCTCTCTCTCTCTCTCTCGTCTTTCATCGAAATACTTTTAGGTTTCGTTGAATTTTACTCTTCGATTCATGATGCATTTGGTCTAAAGTGACTTTTCCTTCTCTTCACTCACTTACGTCTATAGTGATGACCGATGTTGAGTGCACTTTTATATGAATGACTATGCTACTACTCTCTATTGTTACAAATGTACTACTCAACTTCTATTATATACTCTTTCCCTCTATGGTAACTTTCTCCTGTTGAATCCAAGAAAATATGCATTTACCCCACTTCATTTCTTTAGTTTCGGGAGATGTGCATATGTTAAGGGATGCGAGCCAATTCGAACAAGGGGTCAAAAACTTGTGGTGTGCATTTTGGCTAAATAACCCAGGATATGTCATGATATGGTCAGTCCTTATAACGTTTTGTTTTCGCACAAGAATTTTACAATGCTGGGTGGGAGGGGGAGGGGGGGGGGTTCGATCCCTGGACAGAGATGGTGAGGTCGCCTGGAAAAAGAATTCTTGGGCTTCTCCACTGAAAGTACATCTTTCTTATTCTAAAAGGGAATAGTTTCGTTCATTCTTTCTAAATTTCCGTTACATTTAGCAATGGCTTGCGGGGAATGCAAATTGCAATTAATGGGTCTCGTATTAACAAATACTAATTACAACTTGAAATCGTGTAAAAATTCTATTGTCTCTACAACATTCAAGCATTTCATATCTTATATGTTCTCACTTTATCTAACAAAACTGGTCCTTTATAGTATGCATTTTAGACCTTGCAATCTCTTGTTTCAAAAAGTAGCATTATTGCTGGACCGATTTAAGGATTTACGAGTGAATTTCCAAGTACCTCAGCAGTTGTAGTTTTGGTTTACGCATTACATGGTTTGAGGGTAGCCATCCACCCGTGTTGTCGGTCGCACGGTGGTAAATAAAATGGTCTAGGAAAGAATTTCTACGAAGTGGTGGTCGGAAATAAGGAGTTGGAGAAGGAGTTGAAGTGACACTTGAGGTTCTTCCAACCATTCATTCATGTAGTGATGTTTGATAAAGAGGATTCATAGCTCATTTCAAACTCTATTTGCTCAATTGTAAGTGACGTGAGGGTCTTTATTCAACTTGTTCCTTCTCTCTCTCTTCCAATCCTCAGTTCACTGTCATTTCATCCTGTCGTTTTCACTCTCGTTATGCCAACTACATCACATTAGCCTTTTCCATATAAACTATACATACATAGTGGCGAGAGTAAACATTACTTACAATGGCCGCACTTATAATAATATAGACGCCTCAACAACATAAATGTACGAATTCAACTTATTTCTTGTTGTTCTCAGAGAGATCTGTAGAAATAGACCATTTTGGTAAAATGAACCATTCTCACATCTGTTCTCTTCTGCCCACCGACCGCGTTGACAAAACTAAAGTTTACATGAACGACCAACTTTTTCAGATTTAATCTGTACTTGTCGTTCGTCTTGACATAGTCGTCGTATCGTATGCTTCCTCTGTTTCTGCTTGTTCATTTCTCTTCCGTCTTGGTTCAGGTTTGAGGGTCCCACGTATGTGTGTGTCGTGTTACCATTAGGGTGTCCCTCTTACAATTTTATTTCAAATGATCAAGATTCTTTTACTATACACCACACCTAAATGCAATACATGTTGACTAATGCAAATCTCTGTCATAGGATGAGGTAATCTGTTTAAAAATAACACACGAATTGTCGGATTCCACAAGCGCATCGATATCGTACGAGACAGTCTACAAATTTAACGTAGGTAAACATTAAATTATCTCGCAATAGTTGTTAAGGCGTAGTGCATATTTGGTATGACAATACCTCATGTGGGACCCTGTAGTTTGGAATATCCACCGTTTGGTAGTACGCTATGAATGCTTAATCTTAATTAGCCTCGAGAGACATTAATGAAACTGAATTGACCAACTCAAGGGAAAAAATAAAACAACAATCTAACTTTGCTTTCTTCTTTGGATAGTGTTGAAGAGAAAAATAAAGAGAAAGCGGAAAAGTTATATATTGCTACTTTTCCTTCACTCTGCTCTGATTCCACTTGAAGGTTTGACTGAGGAATCTTTGTAAAGGCTTTCTCGTGACTCTTCTACTCCTCTTGTCAAGAGACGAAGATGAATAAGGTTTTGTTTTATTTAAAAAAATAAGTTGAATGTAAATTGATGAGAGAGATGCCTGCCTGACTGCCATGCCTTAGTCAACCTACTTTACTTTTTTCTTTGGATGGTGGAAGAGGAGAGAAAGTCTGGTCGTGAGATAAGGAGAAGGATGCAGTTAATGCTCGTTTATACGCTTGAGAGCATCGACTGTCTTGAAAAGTTTATTGAAATAAGAATAAATGTTCTGCACTGCGTATGCTTCAACTCAACAGGAAAGGGAAAGGCAAAAAAAAGAGCATTTATTTTACTTCTGTGCTTGTTGGGATTATATATGAATATTACGAACGCGTAGAAAGTCTTTGGGTGTTTGTGTGTGTTTTGTGTAAGACTGATGGACAAATAAGATGAATGCAGAGTCGAGGAGGATGAAGATAAAGTCGGGAAATCATTGTGAAAAAAAGGATTGTTTATGCCACTCAACTGCAACAAAAACTCTACGCTCCATGATATTCTTTAGGTGTCAAGTGTTGGGATTCGGAGCATTTACACCACAGTTGTGGTGTAGGTAGGAATTCTCAACGAGAATTCGAAGAAGGCCGTTATATGTACATATACTTGCAATATCTAATACAAACTACTTTACTACTTAACTAGTCCAAATAAAATAATACCTATTAAAAATACAGTAGCTTATGCAAGGTTTATGGACAGCTACCACTACTGTTAAGTTTTTTGGGCTGGGTTATTTTTTCTCTACTATTTTTTTATATAAAGTTCGCAAATCTGAGAAGGCAAACTTTGCGGCAGTCCAGTCCAGTGTGTGTGAACATAACATGTGAGGTTTGATTTTTTTTTTGGAGAATATTCCATATTATATTGCCCACAGACTACAATGTGTATGCAAAGATCGGTATTCCGTCATGATCGTAAATTATTGGAAGAAGTTGAGCTCTCTTTCTTCCTTGTTGTAACCATAAGTGGAAGGAAACCGTAACCGGAACAACATGGGGGGAATGGAACACCGTGGTGGTGAGGAAACCATTCAAACTTTCACTTTGAAAGTATTGTATGCATCCCCACCACCACCACCACCAATGTAAAGTTAACGTTTGGACTTGCTTACTTTCTCTACCGTGAAATAGCGGCGGACTACTCTATAGGAGGTCATATGGTATGTTTGGAAATACGGCATTGCATTGCACTCGTGAAAGAGCATTGTCTAAGGACACATATTTGGGGGGTTTGGTTTGACTTTCACTAGGCCACTATACTCTACTGACTTCCGATAAAAGTTTTAAGTTTCTCTATACCGGCACTCCTATGCATGTATGTACATATACAATTGCTTCTCCGTCCTCTGTTTAGTAACTAAAGCTCAGGCTCATGGTATGCAACTGATTCCAATGCAAACGGTACTATTTCTACAAAAAGTACAAGGGCTCTCTCACAAGACTCTTCATTTCTTCTACCCCAATCTCCAAAAATTATTACACTTCTGAACATGTTACGGTGGGATAATAATCACATGTTTGCATTTTCATTTGTTTGGACTGGTCAATTTTGTCAATAAAATTGACTGCTTGAGTGTTAGTTAGATAATTATTGAAACCATCACGGGAAAGAATACAAAATTAGTAAACTACTACGACTCTGCTTACAAAAAGAGCATTTAAGAATCTGAATCTCTCGTTTCTGGCTTATTAAATGCGGGGGGAAGATTTTCCTTGAAAAGAGAATACTCTGACCAAAATACTATTACTTTTATATACGACTCTCTAAAAAATATCGAATACTAATTCCCTGCACCCGGAGGTACAGGACTTCTTGAAAGATTGGAGCCATGGCTAAAACTAAGCTTGTGATGTGACCAATTAATTATTTTTATATTTTGTAAAATATTGAGGTACTGGAAAATCCCTTGTTAATGGGATTCATAACAAATTCTGTGAATTTGTACATCACATGAACGTACCATTTTTCGCTAACGATAAGTTTTTCCAATTTGAACTTGAAAAATTCAAAACAGTTTTTGAATCATGTCTTACACACAGCATCAACTCCAAATAATTTTAGCCCACTTAAAAGCATTAACGAGCTCATTACGTTCCACGTTTGAAAATGATTCCAGGAACCTGAATGTATTGCAACTTGCCTTGCTTCTTCTATTTTAATCCCCTTTTCAATTCAGCTTTGAAAATTAGTCACATTGAATGGAGTCGTGTGTGTTGCTCAACCAGATAATTGGTTTAAAACCTTCCAAACTCCCGCACCCTTTCAATTTGAAGGGTGGTTCCTAACGTATGCTGTGCTTCTCAAGTACTATCCCTCTAAATTTTCTTGTTAATAATAATTGAAGTGTTGAAGTGGCTCCAAATTGTGTTGAATAAAATACATACAAGAGAAAATCCTCACTTGAACACAATACACACACAAACATGATAAAAAGCTCAAGGGATGTGAAAGAAATGTTTTCAGCTGTACAAGAATGGCTCAACTTTTTACAGAAGGTATACAAGAATGAAACATGCACAATATTCAGGTGTACAGGGTGGTTCATAGGAACTTAGTGTCCATCAATTCGGCTGAACTCCCGGACTTCAGTGAACTTCTGCGAGACGCACGTGCTTTAATGAATTCCTTCAGAGGTGTATGATCCACATTACCACAATACAACGAGGTATGCGATACAAATAAAACTAGAAGATTACTTGATTTCTCCTATCTTTCCCAGGTTAATTCTATCAAAATCCTACGGTCCACGAAAAAATTCCCCAACCCTACCTCAAACTTAGAAGGGAACCGTCCGTTTAATAAAATAACCATAATCCCAGTTCAGTTCAAGTTCACAACAGGGCAGAACAACGAAGCAAATTATTTCTTGGTGTCACGTTCCTCAATTCTGAATCGTATAACCATTTCTGAGGAACTAGGAGTCTACGTCCGTTGGCGTAACCCACTCGTCCGGGAAATTTACACTTTTGAATTCAAATTCGCAATCCACATGTTAGCCTTCCATTTCCATTTATATCCCGAACCTAGCTAACGTCTGACGTACCAGTACCACATATATTTTTTTCTCCTTGTTCTCTCTGACTTTCCATTCTTTCCCCGCTTCACCACTATGACTTTTTCCTTCCCATTACTTGCATTTACTACATTAGATCCAAAAGGGTTGGTTCTTGAGTTGAATATTACTGTACTCGTACAACTACTACTACTACTAGTCCTACTTCTACAACCCGGGTCTTTCTTTCTTTCTTTTTCCTTCCTTCCGTCTTAATATCCTTTCACAGCTGGCCCTTCTTCGCTTTTTTGACTTCACTTGACTCTACTTACATAAAACCAGACTGGAGGAGTAAGCAACATGAGTATACGGATCTTACATGTGCACATGCTGTGCATACATGCAACTCAGCAAGCAAAAGTAAGGATTTCAAAAAAAAAACACAGGGCAGTGGAGTGCAGAGGGTGTATTCGGGTTTTTCGGAGTATTCGGTTAGCTTTTTTTTGCTTTAGTGTTAGCTTAGTACTAGTTTTAGTTTCCCAACTTCCACTTCGTATTCAGTCGCGGTTCTGGTTTTTGGGACAATTGGGCCATGATCTACTGTAAAAGAATATTATAGCTTCTTCCCCTTCCGTAAGGTTTGGCCAAATCTATCATGAACGCTAGATGTTGACCTCATGAAGTTAGATGAAGCATCTCGTCTGGTCTCCACGTGGACTTGCCACATCTGTACATTGCAATTACTGAAAAACTTATAATCCCGTGGTATTGAATTAACTTGGTTTCAGAATTAGACATATCTGTTGTTTTTTCTACTTCACCGAATGAGCAGATGCACCCCGGACTACATGACTTAAGATCAAGACTCTGACCCAAAGAGATTGGGACAATTTCTTCGATTTTTGATATTTTAAATTTTTATAAGGTCCATCCTAATTTTGACCAAACTTTCAAACAAGTATAGTATAGCTGATGAAAATGGATTACAAATATTGTACAAATTATTTTGTAGGTCCGTTTTAGAACCGTAACATTCTTACAGTTATATTCACTTGGAGTAGGTTATTGAATAAATAATAGTCTTGCATTTTTTGTTCGGCCTTATTGTCACCGAATTTAGAACAAAATATAAATCAAAATGGTTTACTCGTAACGCCCCCTTAATGAATGGACTTGTTCAGAACCGCCACTGGACTTCGTCTTTCTGACCCTCTTCTTTTCTCCTTTAGTTTCCAACTTCTTCGCCCTCACAGCTATTACATTACATAAACTAACAAGTTCAACATCTGATCACATTATCGATTCGACATCTCCCCCTACTTGTCTGTCTGTCGATCTGATCAGTGCAGTGCAGTGCGTGAGGTGAAATGTGGTGACGAACCTTTCGTTACCCATTTCTTCCAACCCCCTCTACTGAAAAGCATCTTTCGTCAAGTTATTAATTCCTGCTTAAGATTAATGGTGCATGTGCAAGAGTCGAGTGGTCTTACCTTTAATGTTACAGCATGAGGTAGGGATTCTGTGATGCTAATTAACGATCTGAAGTTTATAAGTTTAAATTTTGGAGAATAGATATGCTTAAACGAATTCAAGGTTTCTCAGCTGAAGGGTGTACTTTACAATAAAACATCTCCTATTTTCAAATTTTCAAATTTTGAGACAGTTCCAAACTTCCACATTTTAGTTTTTTGTCACACTTTTTCAATAAAATTCAGCTGTATTGTGCAGCAAGCGTTCAGTTGAATGTCAACGAATGGATGTATTGTTGAATTTAACACATGCAGAACTCTTTCTTCCTGGTAACCTCACTTGCCATTTTGATTGGCAATTTTTTGTCAGTGTAGGGCTTAAATAGCTAGTAGTCAATTATATCAGAGTTTCCTAACTAAAAATTAGGTCAGTACTGTACGGTATGAACTCATATTGCCAAACTTTGGAAAAGCAAATTGAGTAACATACTGATGGGAATGCATTCGCAGGTTACTTTCAACTTTAGTGCATGTCAATGACTTCATTCTTTAGTGTTTCCTTGCAAAACCTGTTTAACATTCGCACCCTTAAAATTTGCTGAAAAAAGAACATTAGTTTCTTATCAACATTTGTAAAAATATAGGAGGAAGTAAAAGCCTTAGCAAGAAACTCTTCTAAACAACCCCTCAAAACTCCTCTATCGTACAAAAGTTTGCCCTTTTGGTCCCTGGGATTTCCTTATCATAACTTTAGTTGACTTAGCTCAACTTACAGTGGACCTACTTTGTGTGTAACCCTTTTAAAGTTTAATGGATTTTGTTCCTGTAATTATAATAAATCGCACTGGACTTCTCCAGTTGTGTTTCTGGTAGTACATGTTCTTATAAATTTTTGACTTGCTTTCTCCATTACTCAATCGGTGATGTATGAAGGTACTATTTTTAATTGTTAGGTGAAAGCGTTCGATTTGACGGTAACACCGAAGGAAGTATCACTGTAGAAGCTTATTAGCCGGAGTGAATGCAATTTGTGCCAAAGAAAAAGTTTTTGTCCGATTTCCACCTATGCTTCAAGTGTATTCTACACTACTCTCTTCATTTCTTCTTTACAAACGTCGTAAAATGTTGTATGATCTTTTGTTATCCTCTAACTTCACCTCACACGTTTCTATTGAGATTTTTATCAAGATCAATGTGATATCGCCTAATAACTTTAGTTAGGTAGTACTTTTTTTTTGCAAATGTGCACGTTGCATAATGGTATCGCGTAGGAGAGATTCTAAAGTTTGTTAACAAGGTGTTGAGTGCTCGTAAGTTGTTGTCAAAAGGGAAAGCTCAGCTGAAAATCTACAGAGAAACTTGATACATGTCTGCCGAGGTTACAAAAAAAGAACGAATTCTTCGTCGTCATTTTTCCCTTACCTGCCAAGACTCGAAGGCTGAAGAGAATAGAAAGAATGCAGAAGAGAGGGAGCGGTGGACAAATCCTCCCCTTTATTAGTGTCATCTTGACTCGTGTAGAAAAACGGATGTGGATGGTGGCTTCACATGCTGCCTCACGAGTGTGGTGTGGTGTTTTTGAGAAACCCGATTTTCTGGAACCTCAAAATCCGTGTTTTTTTTTATTTTTACCTACTGGGTTTTCGGATACCTGAAATAAATTTTTTACAAAGAATTGAGACAAGGAAGTGGTCATTATTGGTTGCTGAACAATGCGTTGCGAAATAGAAGCCTCGACTATTGAAAATTTGCTATAAAATGGACGCTTATATAGAGGCTTTAATTGCTTTCCAGAGATACTTGAGAGTATTAGCCTCTTATGAGTTTCGTGACTGCTCCAAGTCATTCGTTATGTGTTTTGTATTTCAAAAGAGGAATGGGAGAAAGTAATTAGAATGAGTGGGAAAATAGAGTGGGTTGGTTTTGACTAATCTAGACGCACGCAATGGAGAGTCTAAAGCATATTTATAACACTTTAGGCTGGCAAGCCAAACACAAGTGGTTGACAATAAGGAAAATGGAGAGTTAGGTTAGACAGGACAGGACAGACGGACAATTCATTTGTTGAAGAAGTTGTTCAATAGAAGTGCTATGCTTTGTTAAGGGGAGGTACTATGAGTGAATCATTTTAAAGTGAAGACGATCTGACGTATGAGTTGTGCCATGAATAGGGTCTTCACTCAACACAGAAGAGAAAGTGGAGGATAAAATAGTTGTTTAGTCAGCAATTGGGGGGATGGACTGGAGTTTGGATCGGAGAGTAAATAGAATTCCCTGCGCGACAATGCTTTCACAATTACTTATTAGAACTTGGACTTTGGGACTCGGGGAAGGTGCAATATTTTAATGCCAAGAAATGATTATGGGAAATGTTTTTGTCACACTTCCAGGTCGGTCGAGCTTTACTCAGGTTTTGTATACAAGGTGAAAGCTAGTAGGTTCAATTCTTAGAAATGTAGTTTGTATTTAAATTCCAGTGCTCCATATGATGTGACAAAATGTACATACATGCACAAAATGTACTCATGTATTACGTACGTATGTCACTGAGATGGACAAAAAAAATTATTTTAAAGATACAAATGTGACGAACAGATTTAAATGGGGCGTAGTGATACATATTTAGAATGACATGTACTATGCGTACATAGGTCATAATTTATCAAAGACTTTGCACTTGATCAATGGAGAGATAATAATGGAATACTTTTGACAATTGGAAATATGTTAGATATGCATCCAACACAAGTGAGAAAGAGATTGTTATCACGTTGTAATTAGTAAGCTTGAAGACCCTGCCAACAACATGATGTATGTCTCTGGTTGTCTGTAGTTGTACGAACGGTACTGTACTGTACTGGAATCTACTCCTGACTCCTACGAGTTTACTACCCACACACATACACCATTAAATGTGGTCTGGATTGAAGAGTCAATTCCTCGTTAATGAGGGAATGAGTTAGTGCTGTGTAATTCCGGAACAAATGAGCCCGTGGAAAGCAATCCTCTTTACTTCCCTTTCCCTCCTTGGGGTTGTATTTGTCAAGGGAGTTATGGACTTAGGGAAATACCCGGAAAGATAGGATGTATTGTGGTGATATATGTCTCCGCTTTTCTCCATTTGTACATTATGTATGCTTCTGGCTCTACATAAAATACATACAGTTATGTACAAACACAAATGGTAGAGTCTTATGTGTATTTCTGGGCTCTATGTATTCATATGGTATTTGTTGCACGGATTTACATTTTTAATTTTAGCAATCTAACTCTTACTGCTTTTATTTCAGGGTACTACTGTTTAGTTGTATTCTCAAGTATTTCACTTTGTAAAAAAATCTTCCATTAATCGTGGAATCGAACCTCCCAACATAGAAAAGCAGCAAGTGTTGCCTGTACAAATATGCTAGAATAGGCTGATATGTCATTTGTAAAATTGTAAGCCAGAAGCACATGCATCTTTGCTTTTCTGAAAGGATGGGGTAGAATATGTGATGTAGATGTTCAACCCCCTCATATCATCTGCTTGCAGTTTGCGAAAACTTTATGTCCTGTTTTCCCATTTCTCAGACTCTAATTTTGGAAAACGAATATGCAATAAATTCCCATCTGAGGGTAATGATTTTAATATAATGAGAATACTTTTTCAGTACGATTTTAGCTACAAACAATAACGGCGAGTTACGATTTTTCGTGAAGTATACCGTCAGTTCCCGCCTTCAGAGCTATAAGAGTATATGGTCCATACCACTATGCCATCACGATCCATCCCAGACGATTTTAGTTTTTTAGAGAAGTTACATAAAGTTTCAGTACAGTCATATTCCTGTAAACGATATTTCTCAATTGCCACACTTTTAATTAGAATGATCCGACGGTGTTCGGCTCATTCGATAAAGCAATGTTCTCTGTACAAATGAATTTTCGGACTCTTCACTATCGTTATAAACAATTGTCACTGAAACATACATTCCCACCACGCGTCTTACGAGATTATTGATGGTACTTCTAACAGTAAGCAAACAAACATTAATAGCTGTGTACATTCTCAAATGAAACGGCACTTCAGTGGAGCGGGTATACTTGACATTTCCAGATTTGCATTTTAAAAGAAGAAGTTTACAATTCGAATCGGTCGGTGAAAAACAGATGGGCATTTAAATAGATAAAAGAATTCTCTTGGGGAATTTTCTCCTGTCTCTCGAGGATGGTTTGGAGGCAATGTCGTACGTAGAGTAAATGACACCGAGAATTGTCAGCCCGGATCCTGTTTAGCCGACTGATGAATGTTCTGTAAGTTCTGTATTTTGCATTGCCAACCAACTTGACTTGTGACGACCGACACAAACTAGAAGCTACTACAATTCTAGGCTAAAAGTCGGGTAAGAGATAGACATAGAAATGCATAGTAATGTGACTGTGAACCGAACCGCGTGGGTCTTGTCATGTAAACGGTTACATAGATGTGCATGCATGGAGAGAACTATGTCACGGTGAGGTGACAGAAGTGCATTGCAAATAAACCAGCGTAACACACCAACACTTTTCTTTTTTAAAAAAAAATACTCCAAAAGAAACTCCTTGTTCTTGAATGATGAAGGGAAGGCAATGTGCCAAGGAATTTTCTGTCATGCCAACATCACTCCCAAGGAATAGTACGGACAAAAAGGGTTAAGACGGAACGGAAGGGTGAAACTCGGTTTTTTCGGGGAAGGAAAAAAATCGTTACGAAAAAAGTGAATACCCCACCGTTTCGTTCCTCTGATTCCAGAAGTGTGAATGAGGAGAGGACGGTTCGGTGTGTTGATAGTGATTTGTGATTCTTCACTCTGTCCAATCCTTCATCAACCCTTCGTTAACTCACAAGGAATGGTTCGTGAAGTTTACAAAAATCACAATTTCCTCAAATCCGTAACATGAGGAAATAAAAAGAGTTCCGGAAAATTAGTTTTAGCTACCTAATCTAAAAATTAAAGATCATTTCAATACTAGAAAACAAAAATAGCAAAAATGTCTACTTTAAATAAAAGTCACTGTATGTTCCTTAGGCCTTTACCTTGTCAAATCAGAATTTGACTGACTGGCCTCCTCGAACTCCTACACTTTCATTGCATATGGGGCTTCTGTGTACACTTGAGTATATTGAACAAGAAAATAAACTCATGTGTAGTTTATTGACTTGAAAAAAAAATATCAAAATATTTTGGAAGCCACCATACATTTCGTCTCGCCATTTAATCCTATTCTTAACCTCAATGTGCATTCCCGAGATATACACACACGATTTAGAATTATTTGGGAAGCACGAGCAAGTCGTCTTGTCTACTTAAGTGACGTATCAATTAAGGTTTATCCCAACTGATTTATGAGGGCAGGCAGGTATTCTTATTGTCTGCATGTGGGTTTCTGTAGCTATTTAGATTCCTCATTTGACTTCTTCTCTGAGACTCTGTTGTTCAACCACATAAATAGCAACTACATAGTAAAAAGTTTTGAGAAGATTTGTAGATTGGGTGGTGCCAAATAAGACGGGTGGAGAATTTTTGTTGTCCTCATTTTTTATTCAATTAAGACTGAAGGTATAAATGATTTAATTGAAGCCTCGATAACTAATCACTTCTCTTATTGTGGGTGAAGCTCATAGATGAGTCGGCTCTTCATAAAAGTGACATGGACCACTCAATTTTTATAAATCAATGGGGAATTTTTTTTTTCGTGCCGTTTAACGAAATTAACAGGGTGTAGTATCGGGCCAGTGTTGAATTACTAGTTCTGTTGTATATCAATTCTAGTATTTTGTCAGAGGACCGAACTACAGAAAATTCGGTCAGATCAGCCCAGAAAACGATCTAATCCAATCATTTAAGGAAATTCCAACTTTCTCATTCGACATTTACAGATCAGATCGTACTAGTATCGTGATATCTAATGTGATCCGACTATAATATACTTTCCTAAGTATAATTTGTGGGATACTGTGGAGGAAATAGTGTAGAATCCCCATTTCGTTTGCCATTCTCTTTAAAAAAAGTTCCAAAAACATTTGCCCTTACGTTTAAACTCTTCCTCAGAGGGGAAGGTGGCCGGCTATGACCAAGTCACGGTTGCAACAGCAATTCTGTTTTTACGTAGTGCCTGCACTACATCCTTCGTAAGTCGTAAGTGAAAACAGACTCTCTCTCACTCTTTATTTCCTTTTTTAACCTAAATTATGTGTTTAAGTCCCACTAGGCTCAGAAAATCGAAGCTTATTTACCCTCATTGACTGTCACGGTGAAATATTATAGTTTCATGGGACACCGTAGCGTGTGCTGCACACTGTAACGTTGGTGTACACGCTTCGTGTGTATCTTAGAATAGATTTTCAAATCATTTGTCTTGACTGGAAAGTGAATCCGTTTGTCAACGCTTCTTGTTTATTCTTCTCATCTCTTTCTCATGCACCATACACAAAGTCTAACCCTATTTGCTTTTTCCTTTTGGCCGGCTCAGTTTTTTCTTGTTCAGCTTTCGTGGTCGTCGATATAGGTTTCAAGTTTTCTAGATCGAAGGTTGACTTAACTTATGGTAATGGTAGGCGTATCACATTTCAAAAAAATAAAGCCCTAAAGTTTAGTCGAAAAACGCGCTCCTCCTGTAATTAATTCGTATTATTATTCAAGAACATCTACATTTTTCATCTGTAGATCATGTGTGAAATTTTGTCTGATGAGATTATGCAATATTTAAACATATCCGTCCGATAAAAATTGAGAAAAGTGGACCTAATGTGTTGTAATACTTTTCAATGTTTCGGAGGACGATGATTTCGTGGCGATTATTTTCTTTTCACATTACAATTATAATGTAAAATGTAACGTGGTATGTGTAACGTGTACACTGGTACTGGTGAAAGTTTCAGTTAAAATCCCTGGTCTCGTGATTGGGGATGCTGGATTCGTTCAACATTACGTAATCCCTTTCCTGCAAGTAAATACCGAGCTGAAGAACCCATCTAAAACATACGGAACATACAGGATGAGCCAAAATAAATGATTCACAGTGCAGTGTGGGCTTCATAAACTCAGCTACAATTCCGTTTAGAATTATAACGCTGAAATCATTCTGACCAGTTTTTACCCAGACACTTTCTTTCATTACACAATGCAAAAATACACTCTAATTTGGTGAATCGGGATATTTCAGAGTAATTTTAGAGTAAAAAGAAGCAAATAAGACATGCGGTACTAAAATATAGATATGTGGAACTTAAGAACGAATGCACCTAAACTGCTTGGCGAATTTTGTAGATATTCCATATTGAAGCTGCAATAGGAGAACGCAAAATTGGGAACATTCGTTCTGATCCACTCTGTAAATTGTACACGGGTATTTGAAACTCCACCCTAATGTACAATATTTTGTATACTTAAAAGTGAACCAATGCAATGGGAACGTAATATACGAAAATATTATGCACGCCGTGGCGTATTCCACGTATGCATAGGTCGTAAGTCCGCTAAGAAGATTTAACCTAAGCTTGACTTTTTGTTTAAACAGAGATTTCCTGTTTTATTTCCCGGCTAAATTTCCTCTGGTTTTGGGACTTGTGGGTTATTCCATCTCCGTTTATGTAACTTTTGGAATGTAATGTAAGGGAAAGGAGTACCTGTGGCACTCCACGACACTGTTTACCTTCCATTTTGGAGGTTTACTACAGACATGGAATCTCATACACCCCCTAATAGCTGAAACTAATGCGGAGTTATCTGAGGCCTCGGGATATTAATAAAATAGTTGAAAACTAAACAGAAGTCGCGCGAATTGGGTTGACCTGGGGTTTTTTGGACAAAATGTCAACAAAGTCAGTTCTGTCGAACGTCTAGCTCAATCTGCTCACCGGCTTGGATGTAATCGTCAACGTAATCATAATCGTATCTTGCTCTTGCTGCTCTTTTTCATATCTGATTGTGACTGTGAGATTGAATACCATGGAAACGTGCCGGTCCGCACGATCATTCGTGCGCTAAACAATGTGCATTTGGAAGCTTTTAATTTCGTTAGGTTGCTATAGACTTTTGGTGAACCGTCATGTGAACCGAAACCGTCAGGCGAACCGAATTGTTTGTTTTTGATTTCTTTCGTTATTCTTCCACAGCGCTTCTTACCACTTTCGGTTAGAACGTATCGTTTCGCCTAATTTTCATGATTTTCTATGCTTCAGGGAAAAAAATTTGCTGAATCTAAAATGCTTTTGTGCTTCATGAGAACTGTGATTAAAACCGACTGTTTTGGTATACGTATCGATCCATTTTTTCAATTTATAGCAAAACTCTTATTGCTTCTATAGTTTTTGTTTTCGGCTGTATTTTGTATTATTGGTTTGATCGATCTTGATTTGAAAGCCTTTAATCGTATTGTATTTGTATTTACATCTTTTGCTGAATTTCCTACCTTCATATAAATTCTTTGGTTGCTTCCGTCTAATGTTTATTTGTAATTTACGTCAATTTATTTTTTCGCTTCAATGATTTTTTCTTATAGCTGTACGGTTTCATCTGCTTTGAACAATGTGTGTTCGAATA
>JAQGCB010000079.1:0-35220 GCA_034698835.1 Protaphorura tricampata
TTTAACGTTTACTTTCCTTTAGAGAATCACGAGTTAATGGACTAAATCACCTTTCTAAAATTCGTCACTTGTGTGAAGAGTCGTTTCACTTTAAAAAACCTAAGAATACATCTTTTTTTCAGGAAATATCAAAATACGATGGCAAATCCATTGCAAATGTTTCAGGACAATTGATGAGTGTGTGAGTTTATCGAGACTTTCCTAGATTCCCCCCCCCCCCCTTTCGAGAAAGCTTTTGAGTATAATCATCTGAAACTTGTATTGAAGGATACCACGTTTTTGAATATTTGAAGGAAAGCGTATCCCTGAATCCCAAATTAAGACATTCGCCTGTGCAGTGTGCAGTCACCGCGAAATGATGGTAACAGCCTATGCACCCTGCAGGTGTATCCAAAACCGACGAGTTTCTCGTAAACTATCTCACCTTGAGAATCTTGAGCTGTCAACGCTTGGAATTCAACCGCCTTTAGAAATATAAGACACCCGTGTGTATTTGTCTGATATAGTTGTAAAAAAATATGGGATGTGTCACACCTATTAAATGAAACTATTGTGATAATGCCCGGAGTTTGTGACACTGAGAGGATCCTTTGAAATTCGGAGACATAATTACCAGGAATTGAGATACCATGTTTATGTGGTATACAAATGTTAATACATCAAATACTTCTAGCGTTAAGACCATTATAAATATTTCTGTAGATTCGAAAGTGAAATCACTCTCCTCTTCATGTCCCAGCATCCGAGATAACTAAACCATATGCCTTTATATTTCAGGACCAAACACAGTGTAAATACCGCTCACGAAACCCTACCGGGAACTTAAGAAAATATAGGCTGATCGGGAATGTGCCTGTGTAATAGAGCCGGATACTCACTCACGGATTTTGTGATGTCTCCGAGTACCCTTTAAGTTGAAGCGATTATTGTTACAAAAGTTTTAACTCTGCGAGCTTGTGTTATTCCCACCCACTATCCCGTGCAGAAAAGTAAAATGTAAGAAAGAAACTGTAATTGTTATGTGCACTGAGCACTAGACAATTTCTTTCAACATTCATGGTTGGCAATGTTCACTATCATCCAGTGGCTTGATTTCTCCTTGATAGTTGTTTTGAACTGTGACTAGGCCTTCCTAATCCATTCTCCTGAAAATATTGCGAAGAAATGAAAAGAAAGGATAACCGCAGGTACATTAATTTTCATTGAGTTCGGGATCGGTGAAAGTTGACTTTCACTTTCCTGGTCTCAAAGCAAGTCACCCGCCTTGTCTTGAGTATTTAGCGAAAGACAGTGAATCCACTTTCTTTACTTTCCCCGCGAGTCCGATTCTCATGAGCAGAGATAGGGTTATAAATGAGACCTACTTAAATTAAGACGAAGACAAACAGACTCAGAATGAAAATAAAGCCACAGTCGTCACGTCTCATTTGATGACCAACTGGAGATTGAGTGGCATGATAGTCCAACTTCAACTCCAAACCCTTTTGCTCTATTTTTCTTAGTCTTTCGTGTCCCATCTCATGACTTGGATATTTTTATCTTTTGTACTATAAATTTTGTCTGTGTCCCCAAATGAATAAAAAGAAGGTACTTGGACACTACTTTATTGTCTATTTCATGATAATTCAACACTGCAGGGTGTAATATGCCGTATTATAGAAGTCTGGTCTATGGTAGTTGTGCTGAGACAGAGCAAGTCGTAAAACCTTTATGTTTGTTTGAAGCTTAGAAGATGTTTTGAAAATAAATACATTCTTTGGGTGTGGTGAAAGTTGTAAGTGTAAGAGTCCCACTACATTTTCAGACTATCGTCACTGTTTGTCTACGTGTCAGCCCAAAAACTGTGAATGGTATCATGTTTAAATGATCGGAATATTTTATTCAAGGTTGTGGGAATACAAATACTGTGCACATTGTCCTTAAATTTGTTCCATCTCGCTCCTACGATGGTTTGCTCACGGACGGACGGTTTGACCTTTTGAGTTCTGAACATGACAGCATGTTGTGTGTGAATGAGTCCCCAATCAACCAGCTGGTTGATTCTCAAATTAATGATCATGAGAGAAGACAATTCTTGTATGTGAAAGTGAATATCGAGGACACTCAATTGGAATGAAATGCTATTACAGCATGTAAGATTGCAAACTGATGGGCTCAATGAGAATTTTACTCCATTGTCCAGAAAATTTCAAGTGGAGGATCGCTGACGTGTATATTTTCAA
Organism: Protaphorura tricampata; assembly: GCA_034698835.1. Classification (NCBI taxonomy): domain Eukaryota; kingdom Metazoa; phylum Arthropoda; class Collembola; order Poduromorpha; family Onychiuridae; genus Protaphorura; species Protaphorura tricampata. Next base: position 2,223 of record JAQGCB010000079.1, read on the forward strand.
TTCCAGATTCCATACGCTTTAGTCAATGCTTTTCTTTATATTAAATGTAATTGCGTCCTTAGATGATAAAAACACAAAAATAACCACAACCAAGCAAACGAAAAAATACAGTCTTAAATTATGTTCCAAGTCTAGAATCATGATCGAAAACCTAAACAGTTTCAAACGATTCAAATGTTAATAACTATGCACATCAACCAAATACACTTGATATATGCATATCGTCTTTACAAATGTAATACGGAAAGAAATGTCAAAAGTTCAAAATTCTCCGGCTATACAGTTTGTCCGGCTACCGAAGAAATATAGTCCAGCCAAATTCTGCTCTCTACCATTGTTTGTAGTGTTTGAAAAATAAACTCTTAAAGTCGGAATTACTTCCTTCACCCATGAGTATTACTTGACTAGGAAGAGAGTGAGAATGTAAGAGCACGAGGAGCTTATCTTCTAGGTTTCAAGTTGACAAAAAGTGCAAATTCATGAAATTTATGCTTGAACTCACTCTCACTCTTTTAGCACCATTTACAAAGTACAAAATACATACATGCATGCTTGAATATATCCCTTGAATCCTATTCCTACTCGTACTTATGCATGGAGGCACAAAGTTTGAACGGAGACGAACTACTCAGCTATCTACTACTACTAGAAATGAGGATATCCCTGGAGGGCTTTGGCTCCTTTCTCCTTGGCTTTCTCCCACGAAATACGAAAGAACCCGACAGCCACATCCACAGCATCTGGTTTTTCTCTTCGCCCACCTTGTCTTTCTCTCTTAGTTCTCTCCACGGTCTTCTCTGAACGAGTCCTCGTCAATTCCAAGCTCCTGTGGCAAAGGAAAACATCCATAAGTACTCGTAAAACTAGTCAAAACAAGACTCTCACCCCAAAAACGACTTTCATCAAATGGGACTTTCACTCCAACTTCGAACTTGTAGTTCCCTGATGTGAGACAGCACAGCACAGCACCATAAGCTCCTCAGGTCAGGCGTAAGGAATAAGGATCAAGACCCAAATTTATTCTTCTTATTTCGAAGCAATAAGAAGGCAGAGGGGAAAGAGTAGTGGAAAAGGGCAAATAGAATGAAAACAACATTTCTATTTCTAGTCGTACTTGTTCATATTATTAAAAGTCTACAATAATACATAATGTGGAAGAGGATGGGGGAGTGAATGTCCATGTACATTGTACACATATAGGTCGACCACGAGTTCAAATCCCATAAACCACCAAGAAGACGGGTTTACTACTAAGAAAGACTTTACTACTTTATTTCAAAACTGAAACTGCGGAACTGTTGTAGTTTCAGTCGTATTCTGACTGTATTCCGCGTGAGTGTACGGCGTACGGACGCAAAGTTGAGTAACAACGTTGAAAAACGAAATGATTTGAGATACAAAGTCAAGGGAGAGAGAAGTGAAGGGAAGTGAAAGCTAGAGAAAGTAAATAGACGACTTTCTCCAGAGCATCCATCTCAGTGTTGAACTATCTGGAAGTTATAATCTAAATGAATTCATCCGTACATACATACGTACGTACATATAGACACCAAGTAAGTAAGTAAGTACGTGAAGTCAACTGACACTCCTAACCCCAACGGGGTCTGTCTGGTCTTAGACTTAATTCAAAATGTGGGCTATAAATTGAAATCTTAAGCTCTTGGAGTTAGTTCTTATGGAGAAAGGGCAATAGACGTTGGAGAGGGGGTTTTCAACTTCAGCTGCTCGTACTAGTCTACTACTAGCAGTAGTAGTAGTTGTGTACTACTACTGACTCCAGCTTCGCACTATAAAGACTTCAGTTTAGCCGAGTGTGCTATTTGAGGAACAAGAAGAAAATCCTAATTGGGAGGACACACTTCCGAGAGACTGGAAGGAGGATGAACAAAGCCGTGCTCATAGTGTTCGGCTGCTGCTACATTGTGCTTGGAGGTTTGATTGAGTCGGGTGAGAACAAATTTTCTACTTTCATGGGTTTCTATAAAGCTTCATCCCGTTCGGTTAAGCATTGAAGAGATTTCTATAATTCAGGTTTAAATCCTTCAATCTCATATTTGTCAGCTTTACGCGCTTCCCAACAATGAAACCCCGGAATTATATAGGTTTTGATTAAATGTGCTTAGTATTTTAAATAATGGACTTTCGCTTATCTCACAGGCGCATACGCGCATATTGGCATCATCGGCAACTCAAACTTTTATATTCGAACAATGTTGTCCCATGTATTTATATGTACATGGGATTTAATTGTTTACACAATATTCGGTGAATTCTATCGAATTTCAAATCTTGATGAGGGAGGACAGAATTCGAAAACTTCGACTGGTAGAATGCGACGTGGAGAAACAGATATCAGGTCAAGTTTATCAAACTTGTAAAATGGAAGAAAAAATGTCAGAATTGATTGAAGTCGTTCTATATTTAAATGTCCGGCTATAATGGTCATCGTAGATGACCATTCAAGATTTTCTACCGTCATTACATGCGTGTATAGCCAACAACAACATAACCGAAGTTCTATTCCTATTTTTCGAAACTAATTTTCATACCTTGGCTGCCGGTTAGTATAGTAAGACGGTTTTCAAGATTAGCATGTGAAAATAACGTATTTCTGGATTAAGCTACTCTGTAGAAAATCTAACAGAATAAGGTACGAGGTCATTCTTTTGCAGTATAGACTTTGATACAGATGTAGTTATACGGGTTTAAAAAACTATTTTGGTAGAGCAATTATATCAGGATACTTAAGAGCTTATAAACACACGAAAGCTACTAGACCATCAGCAAAACAAATTGGTATTTACTTGCATGCTACTAAACACAATCTTACCCTTTGCTTGCTGTTTGCCCGTTGACTCTTTTGATAAACTTTAAAGTTAGTTATGGGTAAGCAAAACTGAGTAATAAGTAGCTCATGGAGGTATGCAAGATTTTTTTGGACTTGTCATCCTCATACAGGAGAGTAGCACTACTCTACTATTGAAATATTTATCATCAGCCAAATTCTTTAGAGAATGATGAACTGTATACAACCAACTGGAATTGCATATCGATAGAACATTATACCAGCGTATGCAGAAATTCAATGATAGAAGACGTCAAATCAAGTTCGTACGCTTAATCGAAGCATAAATGATTTTGTTACATGGTGTCACGTTTTACATTGGGAGAAATAAGAACGAATTCTGCCGGACAAAAGTCGTCGATCCGAATTGGTAGAACAATGTGAGAATAGTTCACTTCGTGTACAAGTTAGAATGAGACAGGATAGGACAAATGAGGACCACATTGGCTTTCCGACGACCTGAGTTTTACTGTACGAAAAATGAATTCCTTGTTAGTGAAGGAAACTCAGTCTATCCCGGACTTGTTTTATGTCGCTGTGCTGATCCTGTTAGTTTAACCAAATAGGTGGTAGATCAGACTCGTGATTGAAGATCAGCAACTACACTGTAAGGAAAAAGCCTTACTTACAAATTACATGAATAATGGATTTCCTGCCAATTTGAACACTAAGCCCATGTCCCTTTCCTGCGTAGCACAAACAAGATCGTCGACCACATCAAATCCCTACGTGAGACTCATTTTTTTCCATCCAATCCAAACCATCACGTTCAAGTGCTTTCCCTATTGGCTTTGGTGAAATTAAATTGGAAAGTAACTTGGTTTTTCAAACTCAGAATGTTGAAACGTTTCTCAGTCTCATACAAGTACTTGAGCGGCCTGATGGAGAATGAAACAAGTCTCAGGAGACACATCCATCAACCTACAAAAAGAAAATGGATACAGGGAAATCTAGGTCGACGGCTCATCTGTTGTTTTGAGGACAACACACAGACACAGGACAGGCAGACAAATCCAATAAATTCTGAGCGAATATACAACGGAATTCCCTTGTGACTTTACACAACTGCACATTAATTGTCGATTTTGAAATAAGATAGTAGTGCCGTGCTGCTGTTGGAGTAGAAAACAAGCTATCTATCTTTGTATTCATCAGAGCTCGGATTATCAGTAGGATTGAATTACAATTATAATTGAAAATATTATCCAGATAGAAATAAATTAAGTAAAATGTGGTGAAGATAGGATGACCTATATTTCTTTCGGAAAGGCAGAGACAATGTCTTGAATTTCGTAAAGAAAACCCCAGATTAATTGAATTAATCAAGACACATCACGTTTCACATTAGTTTAACTTACAAAACTTTCCAGAAACCTAGAACAAATTAAAGTTGACAACTAAAAAGTTGAAGATTATCACCCAAGCTTAAAGTGTTCCGCTATAAGCTATTATACTTAAGACTACTCTTAAACTTTGTGTTTTGAAAGGATTCCTGAGTTGTTCCGTTCACCTAGGATACTTTTGAAGTGAAGTATTCGCAGGTCGCATTGAAAATGCCCTATTATAGCGAAAATTTAGTTTGAAAGCAGAATTTATACACTACTCGTAAGTACTTTTGACTTTTAGTATGGAAATCCGCACAATAGACCATAGCAAATTGTCACTGTAAATTTAATTCACGGAGCCTTGGAATAAGATATGCATTTTGAAGATAATCGTTTGGATTTGTTGACTCACTGCATTTTGTCCTCCTTTCTCCCTTCCCTCAACTGCAATTTTGACTTTCTTCAATAGTATCTGTACTTAATTTTAATAATAGGTTAATGTTAAAAGTTGGTTATGGCGTTCCTCAATTCATATAAGGTAGTGGAGAAAGTTACTTTTGTGTTGGGGAAGGTAGAGTGCATTTTGCATTAACGATGGGTAATCTTGGAATACAATCATTACTCTTTGCGGGTATATACAGTCATTATCACGTATAATTATTCGCAGACCGCACCTTCCTAATTCTGAGAATCATTTTTAATTAAGTCATGCCTGAAACCTTTCGAGTTTACGTACTGTTTTCCCCATACCTAATTTCATATCATTTAATTTAGGATGATTCTCTATTTTGCTTGATGAAGTTATTCGCTCTGGGTTAGACTAATGCCATGAAACGAGAGCTCATGAAAGCGTAATAAAACTGAAAACTTACTTAAGAGGCCCACTTTCTTTCGACTACATTAAATCCTAAATCCTATGAACTTCACCTTTCTCTACCTCAGGATTATGGGGATAAAAAATGAAAGTAGAAAAAGTCTGCGACGTATTAGAGCGGACGTCCATGTTCTAACTCATGTGCTTCGTACATTGTACATGTTATTTTACCCGGTTGACTAACTCGGATTCAAGCCAACTTATAAGATAAGTCCCTGCTGAATAAAAACTTGAGGATTTATCATCCTAAGCATATGACACTGCCAAATGTCCTATATCCGAATTCCAAATTTTTTTTATGTGAGAGTGGAACCGAGGGAAGAGGAAAGAGGAAGAAGAGACAATCCACAACTAAGCTATAAAAGTTGAAGACATGAGCCAAAACTCCAATCAAAATATGGCCCTTGAGAATGAACAGTGACCAGAAATCACAATCACGTCACTCCATGCGCCCGTGTCCAGGAGAAAAAAAAATAGATAGTTGTTGAATTTTCTTCAATCCTCTCTTTTCATCTATTTTATACCTAGGGACAGATAAACCATAAATTTTGGTCTGGGAGTGAAAGTCTCTCAAGACATTTTTTGAGCTCCAGTTCTCTCACAAAGATAAACGAGAAATGAAAACTAAAATTGGCGTCTGGTGTGTGATACTAAAATTTAAAAGAAAGTACAGAGAGAGATTGGGTCTTGAGAGCGAAATTCATTTAGAGAATATTGACCGCGTCTGAAAACTTTCAAGGCCGATAAACACAAGAAAATAAAAAATCCTAGAAGGAACTATTTTTGAAACAAAATTTTACGTCGTAAGCCTTTATATGAAATATGAGAGCCACAACACGCACATACTATAATTTTACATGATCTAATTAAAAGCTCCAAATTGCGCCTGGTCTAATTGGCACGTTCGAATGTAAAGAATTGATTTATAGATTTCAACTTTTGTACTGCGAATCAGCATAACATTAGAAAATACTTCATGTTTCTATTTTAGAAGTCGCACGCCAACGCACGTCATATGAAATTCTCTACCCAAAATATAGAATTCGAAGATGTTCGTCATTTTTTTTTGCCCCACCTAAAGTCAGATTAAAAATCAACAAAATTGGAATTGACCTACGAGCTGGGACTATGAAAACAAGTAAAATCCTACACAAGCTCACTATAGTCTATATGATATAATATAATAACGATCGTGTATAAGATCTTCCGTAGAGTTGAAGCAGAAAGATAGGCACGTGACAACTTCTAACTGGGAAATTCTTTATTAGTAATGACAACAGAACAGATGAAGGATCCACGGAACGCGAGTACAATAATGAGATTGGAAAGTATTCCGAGAATGCTTAAGTACAATTATTGTTCGAAAGTCACTATTTCATGTGTTGAATATAGGAAATAGGAGACGAGTTATCCAAAGCCTAAACATGAAATTCTAAGAATAATATCAAAGAGATTATCTCTATTTCTATGGGAGTGGGAATAGTACGAGTGGGCGGATAAGTAGTTTTGATCCTCCCTGTATATTCCAAATTATTATTTGTTGTACGAAATTAAATCGTCAGCTCTGTCATTCATATCAGAAATGTTCAAGGTTTCCGCAGAAAAAAACTGGACAAGGAAGAAATTGAGTAGTGATCTGTCTTGTCTGACTTTCACATTAACTTTTACTGCCACCCAGTCACAAACTCATTTTCGCGTCGTCAACATTCCGTGCGGATTTGTTCGTCGTAAGGATTTTTGAGGCATCGTTCTCCGCATATAAAATTCACATTCATTTGTTCCCAAGAATTCTAATTTGGTGAGACGGAATTGTAATGTGAAGAGTTTTGAGGGGAACGTGAGCGAGATATATCAAAAAGTGAAAGTCTAGGGTGAAAGTAAAGTCCCATAGTTGTACAGGATTCACATAGTTTCCTCACTATTCGTTCTTATCACCATTCCTTCATTTAAAATATCTAGAAGCTAGTTACACATAGCCTCAGACATATTTTAATCACACGATTCGAGATGAGAATGTGAGTTTAACCTTAAATAATTTAATTTAAGCGGTCCCTTGTCATACTATCATGTTCACTCATTACATTTAAAAAAATATACACTACTAAAAAGTGAGCCACGCTAATTATTAGCAGGAAGATGAGACCTTCGGAATATTTTTGGCTCCCATGACGTACATAGTAAGTATCAGTGTGACTTGAGAAATCTTGCGAAAGAATGGATTTTTTTTTTGCACAAAGTTAAAGAAACGACAACTAGACTAACTTTCTGCTTGAGTTCTTTTTTCCTCTGTCATGTTTATGAAATTCAAGTCGTCGACATGAATTTTTCGTATGAATGTAATAGAAGGAAGAGTGAGTGAGGGAGTCCGTGGACTTTCTCCTGCTTTCTCCAAACTTCTCTGACTTTGCTTTGACTCACTTTTTTTTTCTCAACTCAAAATCCAGAGCAGAACCCCAAGAGGAGGAAGTTCTCTTCTGTCATCTGTACTGCTTGCTGTCATGCTAAGCTACGCATCGATTTCTATTTATACCTTTGAGATGAAGAGTCCTTTTGGGATGAATTGAGAGATTAGTACGAAATATCCCAGGCAATTCCCAATAGAAAAAAAATACTATCGAGGAAACCAAGAGAGATCAAAAGACATTCGCGAAAGACTAGACAGAAATAACTGGAGAACAAAAGTTGAGGACTTTGTACGTGGAGCAAGCAAAGAACACAATATCTATCTCTCTCTTGAAAGTCTTCTTCAAAAGTACGTACGTTGACGACACATGAGACGTGACAGATGACGTGAGTGACGTATAATCCTAAGGTATAATCCTCTCATAAAATCTGACATCCACCGACGTTGGTATAGGAATAAAGTTCGAGGTCTGAAATTACCATAAAAATATACCTGTAAGTTGACGTTCACCGATGAGGGATGTTCCGGGAATATAAAGCATCTTGAATCCATTTCTTAAGCAACCGGCTACTACAACATAAATCAGGCTCTACCACACCGAGGCGACCAGGACTACCTCTACCATTGTGCTACAACGGACTGACGTATGAAAATTAATACGAAGTTTCCACAATACAAAGCAAGGAATTAAAGTAAAGATTTGAGTCATTATGTTTTCCCTCAGGGTGAGCGACGGTTTAATTAGAGTCAGGCTAAGCCGTCCAGATGAAGACATTAGTCAAATTCTATGCTCTCAAAGAGCAAATGGGAAAGACAAAGACAATGGACTTGTCGGAACGTAATATGATAGCTAATAATAAGCTCCTTTTGAACTAGACTAGGACTAATTCCCTCATCTCCTATAAACCTTCATCATCCTTTACTCGTTTTATTATTGTATTATTCTAGTGAATTCTAACTAGACTACTAGAATCCCCACCCTTAGGACATCATTTTCCTTGAAACCATACAAAGCGCACAGAAATTGAGCTACAGCAGGAAGGACTTCCTGTCTCATGCATATGTAAATTTTCTTTAATTGTAAATCCGTTGACAGAAAGTCCCGGGCAGTAGTATAGTGTTTTTGGTTCTGGTGGGTAGGCTTGGGCGGGTGTACCTAATACATAAAACAAAGCGACAATGAATGATATAATTCCAGGGTTCTGGTTTTGTGGACCATGACTCAACTTTGTTATTCAAATATGCAAAGTAGATCCCGAAATGAATAAATAATGGGACAAGTAGAAATGCACCACTGGACCAATACGGCAGAACAGGATCGGGTGTGCTAAAATTCTCAATGCGAAGTTGGATGGAATTGCAAACCATGTGCTAGATAAAGTATTTTGTAGTCTGATAAAAACATGAATGATGTAAAAAGAGAAACCGAGTGATCAACCGTCAAATAAAGTCGTAAGTGCTTACAAGCAAAGGAGGCATCATAGGATAAAATCATTCAAGTTTGGTTGAGTGAATTTGCTTTCATGGAGTTCTTACTCACGATCCTTTTAAAACTCTCCTGGGAAATTAAGTGTTTTGCATAGAGTCATTACGATAAATAGTACTGCATGCATTATACACCAAGACTTAACGATCCATCGAAATTTGAATGAAGTTCTCAAAGAGTTTAGAGTCAATGACAATTATGTTTCATCGTTTATCTCAATATCCCAACTAAAACCAACAAAATGTTACCGTCTTTGCACTTTTTCCACGATTTCGTTTTGCGATCCAGTTTTGTGCAATTTTTTGATAAAATATAATCCTACTCAGAAAAACGCACTTAAAATTTGGTGCAATATAACCCTTTAAAATATTAGATAGATTAGAGACATGTTGTAGAGAAATTTGACTACCACTATTGTGTACTATATAAAACCAAACAATACGACATCGCTGCTAACAAAGACCACTTTCTCGATCATGATTTCCTCGGGGATATCTTAACACCACTAACTTTTGCCTTTCGCTATGGTGAACAAGAAAAGCGATGGTAAATGACAAACCTAAATAACTTTGACATCTCGACAGCCTCCCTTGTTAATATCTCTTGACGTACGCGTACCATGTACGTGTGTGACATATTTTGGTGCGTCGGCACGTAGTAACCGTGTTGTGTTCATCTCTGAACTTAACTTCAGACGCAGTCGTCCAATAATGTTGCATGGTGAACCATGACATTTCCGATGAACTAATTTTGAAAAAGCGTGCATTAATTTGAAAGTCGACTCCCATTATACACATACATCATAGTATCGAATCGGATGGTCTGGAGAGTCTGGACTCTGATGGCTGGGTGTGTGTATTCAGTCAAGTATAAAAAAGTACTTGACAGACCATTCAAGTTAAGTTAAGATCTACTAAAGGCACTCAAGCGTTTAATGTATGGCATAATTGTAATAAAAAATAATGTAAGGCGGTACGGTAATCGTAATATTCTACTAACCAACCCAAGTGCGACTGTTCCGGAAATGTGTAACATTTTATAAACGGTGAAAGTTGACTTTCACTTTGCTCACTCAGTCTTAATCCAATATACCGTACGTGGTTGGATTTAGCCGTCAGCCTTTTGCAGCAGTTACGAACTCAGTTGAATTGTATCCGGCAAATAAAATGTTATTATTTCAATTGGCCAGGGATAAAATTGTGTGGGTACATACTGCAGTATAATCGTGATATTATTCTAACATTGTACTAAATCGTAGTTATTCTTTCCGGTATTGTATTTGATGGAAGCATAAATCCAAACGCCATTGTGCTCAGGCCATATTTATGTATGACAGAACATTTCTTCAAACTTTATGTCGTAGTATTTTTTACAAAATACTAAATATAATCTACTGTCTACTCTATATCATCATTTTTATAACTTTCTAGCTCTTAACCTAGTATTTCCACTTCGACACTCATTCACGGCTTTTACTTTACACAATTCCCGTGAAGTTCTAGCTACTGGTGTACGTATTTGTATGCGATTAAGTCAACCGTGGAAAGAGGATGAGATAAAACTTGTGATCAAAATAATAGCTTTTCACTCCTCGTCTCTCCTTCTCCTTCTACTGACTATACAGAATACAGTTTGGCTTTCATCAAACTTTTCTCATTTTCCTTCAACAAAGTTGTTCATCCTCCTCCAACTTCCCGGATAATGATAATGACTTACTACTTAGCCTCCGACTACTAAGTCTTTTCATTTAATGGTCAAATGATGAGTCCAAATGAATCATCCCAAGACCCACGCAAGTAGCAGTAGTCTTCATGTACGCACTAATATCTCTACCTACGTAAAGATCTTTGCAAGATTGATGAACTAACGCTCACACAACTTGATAAGTGCAGGTCTCCAAATATGTATGCCTTTGGGTTATGTACCAAGACTAGTAGGAATAGAAATTCTACACCAAAGAATAATCGCACGCATTTGACACCCCGCACACTCAAGTGAAAGTATTCTTCACACTTATTTTATATGCGAAGAATGATTTCTCATTTCAACGACTTGAGTAAAGAGTAGTGCTTTAATTTGAGACGAGGATTGAATGGGAAGCCAGAAGAAGAGAAAGCACACGCGCTTATTTACTAGAGAAAAAGTGAAAGCCAAATGAAACCAGTATGACGCACTCTCTCAGCTAAACACACGTACTTTCTTTGGAATCAAAAGAATGAGAAAAAAAAAGTTGAGAGACAGAGAAAAAGTGTGTGGACTTTTTGAGGTGGGGTTATAGGAGTTGAAGTCATTCGACACGTCTAGTAAGTATGCTCCAGTCAAACCTATTGAAATCAGCACGTAGCACTGAACAAAAAATGTATTCTTAGCTTGGTCGTACCTTATCACCCGTGAGAGCAATTTGCAAACACAAATCCATCCCGTAGTGTGAGCCCTATATCAAATGTACACTCAAAGGTACATGCAGTTTATTTAAAATAAAATTTAAACTTCAGCCGAATTGCAATGTCACCAGAAAATAATACAAACTTGAGAGCAGTATTCGAGAATACGAATGTGGTGCGAATAGGTAAAATAACAAATATCCAAGTTACAAATCCATGAAAAGTACAAGGTTAAATTAATAATCCTTTGAAAATCAGCGATGGACACACTGCAACATGCACATGCCGAAGTTTTTCCAGCTGCATAAAATAGAACTCTCTAGATTTCCTAATGACTGCCCAAACCACATCCTAGCAATTATAAACTGGTGTCAGTGCCAGAATGAAAGCTAACGAAATCCTACTAATTAATTTCCAACTTTGTACGGAAACAAGGACGCGTTCCTTACACGCTCTCATTTTGAGTGAAAAGCGAATATGACGGCTTATTTGGTTTCATGACTAAATATTACGTATGAAGTTATGAATAGCAGTTTACTTTTATCTATGCATTTATCTGCTTGTACAAGGAAAACCTACTCAAGTAATTAATTCGTGATCATGCATGCAGTTCATTTCAAAGCATCGTTTAATCCTAGGAGACTGAGTTCGGTATTTGGTTCAGTATTAATGTGATGCAACGCAATGCAATGTTCGAATATAGAGACACAGATGTGTATAATTAGTACAACTGAGCATGGGGAATAACTTGTTTCTAACTAATGTGAATATCCGATATCCACTCCTTCTCCTTGTGGTGTATGTGCACGTATGTATTACGGTTGTTTTCACGTTGATTAACTCCAATCGATTTTAATCTAACTCTGAACTCTACCAATTACAGAAGAACTTATTTCTCCATAAACTCTACTCTCCGCATTTCAATGGGCTCATATGGGTTCCTGGAAACTTCTTGTGAAGTATCTCGGGAGAAAGTTATGGGTTTGAACACTAACCAGGGAGTGAAAGTTTATAAATGAAAGCAAAATAGCAAATCAACCCGTACATATGTTTAAACCCGTAGAAACTACCCAATTTCAAATGTACAATCTAATATTCACACAAGAGAAAAAGTAAAAAATAGGTGGTCACGATACCACCTGATTATGAAAATAAAATTTATCATTTTTACAGGAATTAAACAAAAAAAAATCTCTAAAAATTAACTCGCAATGCTCTCGCCGGTGGCGTAAGGAATAGTCAAGGATTCGAGTCTTTTTCGCCAGAGGCGGAGTAATTTATTTGGAAAGGTCGCATTACATAATTATATAGGGAAAACTCAGAGTACCGACCCTAATAATATCGGGCCGAATGTTCAAAGCTTATAGAACCTTATACAAGTAGGGCAAGAAGGGAAGTATTGATTATATGCACATGTTTGAGAAAACCGTTATTTCTTTAATTTCAGGGGAAGGTGTTCAAAATACTCTCAAATGTTACCAGTGCATAATTCAAGGAAGAAACGAATCACTCTGTGACGATGAACTAAAAACATGTCCGAACTACCAGGCCTTTGACAGATGTATGGTCAACATCAAACGAAATCGTAAGAATATTTTCCAATAATCGATTCGATTAATCGGCGATTTAATTAGAGTTGCATTCACAAGGAAGCTAGTTTTCATGGAAAATACTCATTTTTTAAAAAAATTAATCACCCAATTGTCGTGGTCAGAAATTTAAATGTCTTAAAGGACATATAAGTATCAAAATTTGTCAAATCTTTATCAAACCTAACCTTGTCAAAACCTACTCACTCTGAATGACTTTCACTCATTTGTAAGCCCAAGTTTTCCAAATCCGAACTATTTTTCAAGTGTGGGTGTGTGTTTTGTGCGTATTTTTAGGAACTACCGGTGAATTCATCATTACGAAAAGATGTGCTCTGGCTCCATGCGAGTTTGACAAAGAAGTTGAGACGGCCTTGGGATTTACTGCGAAATGTGATTTGACTCAAAAAGATGCTGACTGCGTGAAATGCTGTCGAGGTGATGGATGTAACAAGAGAAGCTCAGCCTCAGCCATAATCCTCAAATCAAACATTCTCTACTTTGCCATCGGATCCACAATTCCAATTCAATTTGGAGTTTATCTAATGGCCCTCCTGTAACCTTTTCCAACTTCCTCCGTCCCGATTCTGATTCTGACTCTACCATGTGTGTGAAAATAACAAGTTCTGCGATAATCCCCCATAACTCTCACAATCACAATCCCCAGAGTAGGGTGGGAGCGAGAAAGTGAATGAATGGTGAAAGTCGGAGAAAGCACGGGAGAGATATTTCTCCATTTTCATGTTAATCCTGAATGTTCACCAAATTCTAAACAGGATACACATTGAGTGCATGTATATGAATGTATGCAATGAATGTACAGGGTTGATCAAAAGTAACTCGAATGGAACATGTCCTAAGGGGGCGTAAGAGATACAAATCAGTCTCGTATGGAGTACTCGAATACGAGATATTAGTATTGTGCAGTACGCGTGTCCCTGGACAACCTGAGCTGTGAGACCACAGTCCGTTCTAGCAAAACTGCACCAAGCTAGTATATTTATATTCACTGTAATTCGCGATCACCTTTATCACATTAGTACATCTCTATCGCAAGAAAAATGTGACATCGGAGATCGGACAGGTCTCACGTGATCATATTTTTTTGAACAAAACTTTACTACATAATTAACTAATTTGTTTAAGAAAGCTGTGTCTTCAGGTTGTCAGGAATGCGATGCGCTTGAAACACGCTTAATTACAATTATGTAGAGTTAAAAATGTTTATTTTAGTTCTTTGCTGTATTCTGTCGGGTCAAAACACAATCAGATTTATTTGTTACTTTTGATTTACCCGACCCGATTTGTGGAGTGCTTGTGCATATATGACATACTATACTGCTACATAACGTATCTGCATTCTGAGATTAAAATTCAAGAAGCGTGTGCAATAAAATCCAACGGAATATGAATGAGAGCAAGAGAGAGAGAACATAAAACAGTTTCATTTTTTTTCTTCTGTAGACTGACTTCATGTTTGAAGTTGTTCTGTCTGTCTGTCTGTCTAGGGGTATGTGGGGAGGAGACTTTCCCCAGTAAAATTCAAAATAAATTTTTAATGCCACAACAGCGCAGTGTATGCAATCAAAGCAAGAATCGTCTGTATTATGGAGTCTAGACTCCCAACCCCTTTGGGAATGAATGTTGGAAAAAGTGAAATAAAAAGATGAAACCACACAAATTCAGCACGACCAGATTTCCCACGTTCGAAACCCGGATCCGGATGAGAGTGATGTTTTTCCATTTCCTACTACGAGCCGAAGCCAAGCCCAGCAGCATTCGTTTATACAAAACCAAGTTTAATCATTATAAATGCACTTAAGACGTTGTAAGTAATAATAAATATTCATTTCTCCTCCTGTCAAGGTTTTCATTTCCTTGAACCTTGAAAGTGAAAGTAGAGAGTGAAAAGTGATTCTATATAGGGTACATATGATCCTTCCTTAATGTTAAGTAAGATGTCAGTCTCTAGCAAGTAAACTTTTGATTTATTCTTCCACCTCCTGTATATCTTGAGAGTTCTCACAAAACTCACAAAAGTATTTACATTATACGGAAACGGAATATTGAATAATTCTCCCTTCCAGCTACCACCTCAAAAATAAAGTTTTATAGGATATTATTGTAGTATATATTTTTATCCTTTCTCCACCACTTGTGAGTGGGACGGACCTGAGAGGAACAAAATGTTGCTAAATTTCCATTAAAAAACGTTTTGAAGTTCTCCAACATTACTACTGTTATTACTGTATTTTCGGTTACGGGTGAAAGTTTAGAGAAACTACACCACCTGGTATACAAACAAACACACCCCGTCAGATTTTGGTTTTTAGACATGCAGGATCTGTAGATTTAAGGTATATTTATGTTTAGATAATTTTGAGGCTCTAGCATACTAATATTGTCAGTGTCACTACAGAAGGTTCTGGTCGACATATTGTACCATTGTATTTACTTAATGTACTAAATCCTTTAGTACATACTTTTGTGGTATAGTGTGAGTACGGAACTCCTATTTTGCACTTTTTTTAACTCTCACGTAAACTGTATTTTTAAAACCAAAAATTACGTACCGATATCTGGTCACTCATCGTCAGTACAAGGTTATGTTTCAAAATCCGTGCTCAAAACGTGTACAAAATAATCTGTAAAAATCGCCATTTCTAGATTGAACGCGATGCTGTACGAATGGAGATGCATTGAATACTCGATCAACCGAAATTTACCGAATGTTGAAGACTCGATATATGGTCGGACAGTATTCGAGAATTAGAAACTCGGTATTTACACATAGATAATCGAAACCGAATACTCTGGTGTTTCTTTACTATTTCCTAAGGAGTTAAACTATAAGATAACTATAAGATAACTATAAGATAAGCACTCTTTACAATTATTGTCGTGTTGCTGTGAACTTGATGTTGTTTAAAATCAGTTGTAATAAAATGATAACCAGATGAGCTCGAGCCTACGGCTCCATTTGTCGTCGTTCATTTGATTGACTCATAATATACCATTTCGATTTCTAAAAACCATTAGCCTATAGACGTTTCTCTCCAACAGCAGAGCAACAGCTGTACTATAACACTCGAGAAAACACTGTTGGTGCTAACACTGTGAAAATTCTAAAATTTAAAAATCCAATTTACTATTAATCACTCGGTCATTCGT
Organism: Protaphorura tricampata; assembly: GCA_034698835.1. Classification (NCBI taxonomy): domain Eukaryota; kingdom Metazoa; phylum Arthropoda; class Collembola; order Poduromorpha; family Onychiuridae; genus Protaphorura; species Protaphorura tricampata. The sequence continues at coordinate 18,301 of JAQGCB010000079.1, forward strand.
CAGTTCATCGTCAGCGCTACATCCAGGAGCAGGACACTAGTGCATAGTGTAATGAAAACCCGACAAAAACTTTGGGTTCTACAGCTCTACCTATATATGAATGTCTTCTGCCGAGACTGCCGACACAAAAGAGAACAAACAGATTTCTTTTACAAAAAGGCATTTGGTGAAAAAATAATAAATATAAACACGGTGAGTATAGTGAGTAATAAAACCTGGCGTCAATGAAAGAAGAATTAAGGTGTAGCACTATGCCACTAACAAGGTACGAGTTTAAATGCGATGACAGATACGAAAAATATAACGATTGATATTATACACATTCTCTATTGCTCCTATTCTAGTTTTCGGTGTAATGCATTCATTTCTCGACGAAGGACCGAAGGACTAACTAGATTTTTTTTTAAATATTCAATTTTGTAATTTGACTTAACCTTCGCTTCAGCGGCACCGTGTTCCCTTCAAAGGATGATGTATTAATAGTTTCCAAGCTTAAGAAGTTAACCGTTTATTGATTCATATCGTTCATAGTTTCCGGAATTCTGTATTCCTTACAAAATCTTAGAATATCGCATTAGTAAAAATAAATATTTATAACCTATAGGTTATAGATGATCAACTCGAGCTCCTAGGAGGGGTATATCTTGCATCTCTGACCGGAGGCAAAGGAATTCTCCCGAAACACACATGATACCAATTGAGGCTAGGGTAAAAAGCCACCATGATAGAGTATTTGGAAGACTACCGTTGTAAAACAAACAAAATATCAAATGAATCAAATAAGTAGTGGCTGTGAAATCCAGGCACAATTTAGTTCGCTTCACCACAACCCACAAGGCCAAGGATCTAGAAAATAGAAATAAAAAATTGAATGTAATTATGTATTACGTGAAAATTAAATAAGAGAGGTTATGGATGGACGAATTTAACATGGTTATGCATAATTAAGGGTCATTCATTTTATTCCATAGAAATGATTAAAGAATGTTATACGGAACATGTCTTACATGTACGTTACAACTGAACGTACAGTTTTTGTTTGCGTTCAACCACTAAACACTCAGTCGATAAAATAATTTGGTTAAACACTGAAAAAATTATAGAAATGAAAATATTTGACATAAGAAGTACTCCTCACCCCAATAATGCGTTCAACGTGTAACAAGATATCGTCAGTATACCAATTTTATCAAAAGTAAGTGCCTGTAACAACATAACAAATTAATTTATAAAATACATTACGAATTATTTCACATTTGACATTATTCTCATCAAAATATTTTGTAAATTCTTACCTTATAGAAAAAAATATTATTTAATGTGAGTTGAGTTCCAGTGAAAAAAGAGCCTAAGAGAAGAAGTCCACCGAATGATACGTAGAAAAATGCTTGAACTGTCACAATTTGGGCAACAATTAATGTTGGGTCCCAAACGCTGACCCGAAATTTCCCACTCATTCAAATTTCAGTCTCCGACCAACTGCTCAACGCTCAATTCAATTTAAGACCAAAATTTATGCAGTAAATGCATAAATTACGGTTTGTCGAAGGTCAAAATGTCACACACATTGGAAAGTCCTTTCCATTCAAATGCACGAACGATTCAGCTCCAAAATTCTAAGAACGAGTTTCAATAAAAATTGGAGTGCCACGATACCTCAATTTGACCCCAGTCGCCAGTCCAATCCCAATCCCAAATGTCAACTAATCTCACTTTTTTGAAGTTTTTAGAATGATGATCAATTTTAACTGACTTTTTTGATGAACATGATGAAAGAAATTGCTTGAATTTGCCTCACTTTTCAACATCTGGAAGCCCATCGATTTCACATTGAGAAATAAAGGCGCTCGGCAGCTCTGCCGAGAATTATTGAGGCGTCTTTCCTCCATTTTGATTTTCACAAAATTATAGCTTTTCTTACATTTTTTGAATAAAAAATGTCTTACAACCTCTGTATAACGATGCTGAATGTAGTGCCAAAATTTTTAGGATTAGCGAAGCAAGCATTTCGTAGAGAATGGAGTCCTTCACAAAGTGTAAGTGCAATTGAAGGAAAATGGATTCGAGAGTGTGTGTTTGGAATGTAAGACAAATCACGAGCATACGTTAGAATCCTTTAAGCGTTAATGGGATTTCATTTTAGAGACTCAGAAATCAGCATGACATCATCGTTACAGAGAAATCGTTTTTATATGAGTTTGTTCCGTTTAAGCCTAAAGAAAACTATCAAAATAAATTAATATGTTAGTCATATCCCAACACAGGAAATCGTATATGTATATACTTAAACTATAACAAATTAAGATGAAATAATCCCATTGCATTTTTAGAAATAAAGTTGTCATAAATTCTTGAATTCGATCATAAAAATATATTTTGTGCAACGATTTTATGGTCTAGGTCTGTGCAATGGGCGGTGAGGTTATAGCTTCACATTAATAAGAAACTAAGAATAGAGAGTTGGTCCTAAAAAATTTGCCCGGAAGACAATTTTTTTTACCAGTTCAATAATAATGCTTGTAGTACTATGTGAAATTTTTAATATAACAGGTGAATTGTCTGTATAGTCTGTATAGTCAAACAGGTAAAAAAGCAGGATTTCCACCTGTGAGTCTGTGACTGTCTATGAAACGAACCCTCATCATCACACCTTGTTCATTTGACTGACAAGGTAACCACTTTTCAGTTTTGAGCAGAATATTTTAGAGGTTTGATTGGGATACTGTAATTTTTAGTACAAAGCACTGGACCGATATCTGCTGACAAATCGGTCTTACTTTTACTTCAGATTTTGCTCAGAACACTTGCTGTAATTTCTCTTGTAGATTCAAAGTTTACGTGAACTGGGGCTCCCTTGTGGCTGAGGAATTTAACAGGTAGTGTAGTGCAACGCTTAACCAACCCCTAATCCCTCTCAAATTCTTATTCATATTATCACTACAAGTGTATACGAGGTTATTCACATTTTGCATCTGTGCGAATGTGACAACGTGCAGAGTATTTATTGCGCTGCTGCTTACTGATCATTATGCAAAATTCGTAGAAGCTGTTCTGAAAGATCATGTTCAGGTTCATGTTAACAATTAAGAAACTGGGTGGATTTTGATTTGAAGAGAAGATGCAGTCAGATATTACTCGGTTTTAAATAATAGTGTTCAAAATATTGATAAAACCTTGTGATTAGAACGTAATTTGCTGTGAAGGAATTAAACATGTCGGCAATCATAGGACCAAGTGACTATGTTTTGGAATGTGTCAATCTTTACTACACTGGCCATGTAAGATATCATAATTATGCTAGTAAGCTCTGAAGTAATTATCAAAATCATCAAATAATCTTTGATCATATTTTTGAAAGATTGAACCCTCAACCTGGTTGAAACAACTGACTGGGACAACGCGTTCTGGAATTATTTTAAGAGATGTATCCTTTGAGGTCCATTCCGGTGAAATCATTGCGATTCTTGGATCCAAAGGTGTGTAACACATATTTCTAGGAAACATTACAGAATTGCCTTTAAATGCTTCGTTTTTAACACATCAATCATAGGAAGTGGTAAAAAAGCATTGCTGGATGTAATCGCTTGCAGAAGTCAGATGGGAAGCAGTACAAAGAAAGGTTATGTCCTGTTAAATGGGGTCACGATGAACAAAAGACTTTTTAATGTAAGTTTTGGCCTTAGACTTGCCTTTTTTAACTTTACCAATTCAAAACTTTGGTTCTCGTTTATTAATTTCACAGACAGCCGGAAGTTATCTGAGTGGGATCAGTGACGAATATCTCGGTCCGCCTGGACTAACTGTGTATCAAGTTCTCTTTTATGAGGCTTGCCTGAGTCTGAATATTCCATCCAGTGTTAGAAAAATCCGAGTTCGACAAATACTGTCAGATGTTGCCCTTACACAAATTGCAAGTTGTAATATTAATTCACTTTCAACATCAGAGAGACGACGGTTATCCATTGGGCTTCAACTGATGAAAGATCCAGGTAAAATTTTATTCTGACTTCTTTTTTAGAATTAACGTGGATATTGATTGATTTACCAAATTTTATGCTTTCTCTGTAGTTATTCTACTAGCAGACGAACCAGCCTGGAATTTAGATCCACTGAATACATATTTTATAATATCGATATTATCAAATTATGCCAAAAAGTACGGTCGAATTATTATTTTGACAATGGAGAAGCCCAGGTCGGACATTTTCCCATTTCTGGATCGTGTAACATATCTATGCCTTGGTGATGTTCTATATTCTGGTTACACGAGGTTGATGCTCGACTATTTTAGAACAATTGGATTTCCATGCCCAGAAGTTGAAAATCCTCTGATGTATTACCGTGAGTTTAATTTTTAATAATATTAATATCTAAACATATTTCGGTGTATACTGCGATACATCCACAGACTCATTTTACAAAAAAAAAAACGTTATCTGGAACCACAATTAGAACGAATCTTGTTTAATCTTTCTCAGTGTGCCTTGCAACGGTAGATCGCCGATCACACGAGCGTTTCATCGAATCGAATAACCAAATCGCTCTACTGGTAGAAAAATTCAAATTGGAGTCCAATTCTTTTCGAAAAGGTGATTCGAGACTCCTGGAAAGTGGTCCACCTGGTTACGCAGGGTCACGCGTTGGACCAGTAAGCTCTGCCCCTACACCTCTTCATTCTCTTGGGACGCCAGGAATTATGACCACAGTTGGGACTTTAATTATGTAATGACTTTGAATTTTACGACACAATTGAAGATTCCTGAATTGGTTGCTCTAATAATACATAAATTCTAATTTCAATTTTGGCAGACGGAATTATGCGAGTACATTCATGTTCAATTGGAATGGGGTTGAAAATATATTCTACAGACTCTTACTGCTACCTGTAGCATTTTTCTTGATGTGGATATTTTATTTTGGAGCCAATGTGAGCTCATATAAAGCATAATTTCTATCTCGAGTCCAAACAGCCCTGCTATTAATTTTTTTTTAAATTCTGCAGATTAATTACCAGCGAACATACGTAACTCACAATGGACTTGTTCTAAATACGTTGGCTGTGACTTACTTCACGGCAATTTGGACTTCAATCGTGACTTGTAAGTTTGGCAATTTGGGCTTGGAGCATAAATTTCGTATTTCGATAATAATTCTTAATTATTTTTTTTCAGTTGAGTCTCATCGCGTAAGGTATTATCAAGAAAGTCGGAATGGGCATTACGGAGGGCCAACTTTTCTACTCTCTTACAGTCTTGCATCTTTACCATACGCATTGATAACTTGTCTGATTGGATCAAGAATTGCTTTTGAGTAATACGCAAAATATAACTTATAATTAACCAATTAATAATTTGTAGTGTGTAGTTAGTACTAAATTAATAATAATTTATAATAAATTTCAGATTAACCGGTTTGGGAAGCACAACGGATTGGTTGTTGTATTTCTGTGTACTCTTTGCCTGCTACACTTTAGCCCAACAACAAACTTATGGAATTTTACTCACGATTAAGAGTCATTTGCACTCTTTAGCATTACTGATTGGTTTACATTCATTAGTAATTGTTTTGTCTTCAGGAACAGTTCGGACTCTAAAAGGTTTACCTGAATGGTTGTATTATTTAAGTTATATTACACAACCCAGGTATGCTGGGGCTTTTCTAAATCAAATGAACTTTGGGCAATTCCAAAATACGACAATGGCTGGAAGAATCGTCATTTCTAAGAATGATGAAATGAAATACTGTAGTACTGAATCCACGGACCAATGGTTAGACGGTTGTAGATATGAGAGTGGCTCACACTATTTGAATGAGAGATATTACAACAATACGGACGACAAAGATGATTTAAATTTTTATTTGAATTTTGCAATTTGTTTTGGATTTCCGGTGTGTAATTTTTTCCTTAATTTGTTGATATACTCAATCCCGATTCCAGGGATTGTTAAGAATAAGTTCAGGGATTAAGATATTTTTGTACAAATGTGAGCAAAAAATCAGCCATTGTTTTACAGTTACTGGTGAATCAATTATGTTTTATAATTTCTGTTTTTTATTGTTTAAATTTTTTATTGTACACCAACAATTTTCAGGTTTCAAAATGCAGAGAAGCAATAAAAAATATTCTGACATTTTATGTATTTCATTTGGCTTACTGAACTGGTATTATCTAACTTTTAACTTTGAATTCCACAAGTTCGGTTTTACAATATTTTACAAAATTGTCTCTCAGTACGAGGAGCGCAGCCCTACGATGCACAGCTCTCTGTTCTCGTGGAAGTCTTAATATTTTAGGGTCATCTGTGTATCTATCACTTGTTAATGCAGCAAGAAGGCGGTCATGCTGACCTCGACTGGTCACCTGAAAAATAGAACAATTACTAAATTGCCGTCTTAAAAACTTTGGCGAGTGTATGTCTTTAACCTGAAAATCCGCATCATTTGGTAACGGTATGTTTTGGCAGGACACCAAATCTGTTTTAATTTGTGAAAAAGTTGGCCTTGGATCTTCAACAAATATATCCGCCAACAATGCGACAATCTCAATTGGACAACTTTCAATAACAGGTGCGTTGGTTAAAGGGTTACAACCATTTCGAATCGCATTTTTAGCTTCCTGGATAAAACAAAAACCTGAGTGAGTGTATGAAACGGTATGGGCTACGAATCCGGACTTTTTGCCAAATAACCAAATAATGCCGAACGTGAATATCTAGTGACGTAATATTTTCGGCAAATCGTATCAATCCTTGGGTTTTTGTCTATTACCGCAACAGTTAGATCATTTCCAAATGGTCTTTCCCTTCCCAGAGTCCATATTTGATGAAGAACAACTCCATAAGACCAAATGTCCGAGGACTTGGAAAACACACACTGAGGTGGGAATGCCTCTTTTGCCGTGTAATAGACAGAATAGTAGTGTTTTTGTTCCTTTTTAAATTATTTTTGAAGATAAAATGAACAACAATATGCGTTTTATTTTCATAACGTTAAATTACCTCGCTTTGGTGTTTATTCACTCCGGTCTCGAAGAATCGACTGATACCAAAGTCTCCAATCTTTGCATTATTGTTACCATCTATCAAAATATTTTCGGGCTTAAGATCCCGATGAATACAATCCTGGCTATGGAGATAGTCCATTCCGTTGCAAATATCAAGAGAGATTTTGGTGAGATGTGTCATTCTCCGTGTTTTTCGTTTCTCTGCTTCTAACCCGATTAACTGTTCGTACACGTATTAACGTACATTAATTTATACGACCGACGCTAGAATTTCAGAGACTATGCATGAAATACTGACATGGGCATTGTTGATTAATGAGCGATGCCATCCTTCGAGATGAGTGGATAGATTTCCAAGCTCGTGATAATCCATGATAATGACTGGGACTACTTTTGGGTCAACTTGAATATACCCCCACACTTTTACTATGTTAGGATGATCCAGTTTCGTTAATATTTTGAATTCGTCCAGAACATTTGCCAGGATATTAGCTTCCCTGGAGAAGATTTTCTTTTCCGCCACAATATTACCATCCGCCTTTATTTTGAGTCTTCATTATATTGCATGGAAACCAATATTTTTACTTCATAGGGTTGTGAAAGCCTTACCTGGTAGCCTAAAAGAATAATTTGTATGGTCATAAATAATTTTAAACATTTAAGGTAAAATGTTTACAAAGAAATTATTTCATATATTCGTACACCACTTGACACTTCCGAAGGATCCTTCACCAAGAGTTTTCCCATCAAAGTTTTCTTTGGAAAAATATGCAAGTAAGTTGGTCCCATTACTCTTCTATGTATAAAATATTTAAAATGAATTTGATATCGAATTCACAAAAATGATTTTGCTTAGACTTCTTCTCTAGGAGCAAAATAAAAATGCTCATTATATTCAGTTGGGGTGCAAATGCAAAGAGAAAAAACACAAATTACAAATAGGAAAGATCAAGTCCGGGAACATAAGCAAATCGGAAAGTCATTTTTGGGTAAGCTATCGACCATGACTGGTGTAAGTTATAAGGTAATACCTTTATCCTTTGCAAGGCATCAACAATTAAAATCTTTTCGTTTAAATCTGTGATATATGGTGCTTGACTTTTCAAATCTTTCATCATAGTCCGCGATTCCAGGAGGGAATTGAATGCTTCATCATTCATGACATTTGTTTCTGTGCGTTTGATATTAAATCGTATCATTCCCAAATTAAATCCAGAATACAGATATACTGGCAAATTTACCCACAACATTTTTCACGTATTTTTCCCGCAAATCTAAATGATCCAAAACGTTTAAGAACTTGTCAAATGGAAGGCTCCGCTCATAGTCCTGCAAGTCCTTGTTGTCTCTCTGAATAGTGCAAATACAGTACATTATGATATATATGTATTTCCACCAATAATGACTTATATATTCCAGGGAACTATTACAATCTGATCCTCAAATCTTCCTTGAACTTTTTTCACGTCTTCCGGGTCCATAAACGGAAGCAACTCTGATACTTTTGCCGGGTTTCTAAGTAAACTCCCATACAGTTGAACTGCAATTGGATGCTCTATTTGAAAATGTTCAAACAGAGGGTTTCAATAAAAATGACACTCACTCTACTACAAATCTGTCTAAATTACATATGAAACCGACAAGATCGATGAGAATGAGTAATAAATATTATATGGTGGTCTTGTAACTTTGTAATTTAAGAAATTAATTCTTACTAATCTTACCCAGTATTCCAGACATATACTTCTCCTTAAGTGTTAGACTATCAAGTAAGTCAAGTATATCGATGCACATCTTCTCTAGGAAACGTCTCTGAAATAGAATGGAAATTATCAATTCTAGTCGCCGAATTTAAATTTTGAAATGACAAACAAATATAAAATGCATGGGCCGAATATTCCTAATTGTTATATGCATAATTTTTACAATTGTGCTGGTTAGAGTCACTATTTAATTACTGGTAATTACTTAATTAGGGTTTTGTCTACTTACTCTCTTTTCCATCAGGGCGCTACTGATTGTTACGAATTCTTCTGGCAATAAAAATGGAGCATAAGTCTGGACAGCAGTCTCAAATTGAATCATTTCTTCAAATCTGTCATTTGTAATATCGTGTGCTGAGTAAAATGAAATACATATTATATTAGTTCAAACTGTAGCACAATCCTGAAAATTTAATGCGACAGTCCTATTACCAATTACGTCTTCCAGATACTTGTCATACATATTATGGACTTGAAGAAACGATAGAAATTTGTCAAAAGGGAGTTGACGACTAAATTCTTCGGTACTCGCTTTTACCATCTTTGGTGGTAATCTGGTTTCTTTGTGAGTATTTAGAGCACTTGCGATCAGTACTGCATCCTCATCAGTTAGGAATGGTGCATGTTCCAACAATTTCGATTGGTCCAGTACCATTTCCTCGAATTTATCGTCAGTGATATTAGCGTCTAGAAAAATTCATATGATCACATTATCCACCCATACATACCTTATGAAACGTTTCTCCGCGTGTTGAAGTCACATCAAATAATAGTTTGAAACCGAACACAAAATTACCTGTAACATCTTGGAAATATTTTTCCAGGAAACCCAAAGGATTTAAAACAACTAAAAAGCTAAACGCCGGGTGATACCGCCAGTTGTCTAAGGTATAGCTATCACTAGTGCCTTCCAACGACATATTACAATATATAAAATCACAATATATAAACAGAACAGAAATAAACACGTCGAATTGAATGGAATTCGAGAAACTGACACACTTAAGTTAGCGTATTTACTTAGCCCAATTCTAATTCAATTACGGAAATTTCGCTTCAATTAGTGTCTTTTCTAAAAATGTATTTATTGAAATCGGTTTACTCAATAAAAACTTCGGTGTAATGTAATAAAGTTACAAAGCAATTAGTTACAAATTGTATATGCACAACTGCTGATCTGAAAAGACCACACGATGCCCCTGTTGTTATAGCCAAATAGTATCTATGTATTGCACTGTATTCACTGTGTGAATATATAGTACGCGTGAATGAAAATTGGCAAGTGTTTTAGTTAGACTTGTTAGAGTGAGAATGGCATTACACGCACATTTGTATGCAAATTCAACCCACTCGAACCCTTTCGTTATAACATCTTCTAATAAAAAGAAGTTCTGGAGTCGATATATGTACAAATACAGCATACATTCCATATAAAAATCAAGTCATCCTAGTTTTGACCAGAACTTGAACAAAAAATGTATACAAGTTACACATTATTTTGGCATGATACTATGTGTGCATTTTTCTCAGTAAGTGAATGACTCAGATGCCGGCGTAGTCGTTACTTAATTGTGAATTTCAAGCTTTTTGCGAAGCTAGGGTTAAACTCTAAACTGACAATAGTACAAGGGTATATATATAAATATGTAAATATTTATAAAGTACAGTGCCGGTGCCTAGTCTTGTTAGTCCTGTCCCAAAGTTAGATTTCTCTGGTTGCTCTTTAGTTATTCTCTTATTGTACTATAGTCTCTTTATTTTACACCATTCTACCGTCGAATATCGAACTGAGTTTGTTATAAATTGAAGTGTTTCAAGTGAGCAAAGAAATTGACTCAAGTCAAATCAAGCATGTCTTCACAACAACCTGTCAATAAAATGACAAGTTTATTTAGGGAACTCGGATTGCTGGAACGACACATGGACTATGGTACGAATTATTATACAGGGTGGGGCAAAAGTAACCGAACATAATGGGTGACCTGAAAAAAGACGGATAATTTGTGCCCACCCTGTATTCTATATAAATGATTGTATTTTAGTAGTATTAAATAAAATCCATTCAAACTTCAAACAATATGTTCAGAGGAAAATGTTACGCTCAGCTTCAGCTCATCCGAGTTTTACGCTAAAGAATTGTACATGTTAAAACGGTGATCATGTAAAGAACGGTGTGTAGAATAAGTTCTGTGAACTAACACTGTTCCAAGCGAAACGGTATAAGTAATGCCACATTCTGTGAGGTTGAACAGTCTTTTATGCACTATGCAATGTAATAGAATGCATTTATAAAAACCATTTTAACAATCCGTCTTCTAAAGAATTCTGGCTTTAATTGTTTAAATCTCAATTTTTCGAATTACTTTGTTTGAAGAAAATCACCGATAAGCAGCTGAAGCAACATGTCCAGGCGCCAAATATAGCGACTAGCGAAGTAAAACGCTCGATAGTATGTGTATGTAACATTTACATATTATTCTACTTGAACGATTTCAGCAAGTCAAGTCAATGATGGCACCTTTGAGCTAATGCTGGAGAACGACGATCTGGAAAGTCTGATTGACGAGGAAATGATTCCAGATCCGTCCGATCGACAAGCAATTGTTGAAGGGTTCAAGAATTATGCAAAGGTTGGTTTAAAACTGTAAGTATTGTAAATGGAATCATAACCTTTTAAATATCATATCTTGATTTCCCTTGATGTGTATTTCTACTATTATTTATTGTTTAAAATTTGAAACAAAGGAAAAGGCAGATGATGCACATTCTGCCCAAACACAATCAGCAATTCTCAGCCATATTGTACCGAATATTCCTGTTGCCAAAAGGAAGTACGTTGTTCAAGTGTTCAAGTGGCCTCTGAACATAGGGACGGTTGGTTAGTAAAATAAAATAAACACCTAGTTATTGTAAAATCTGTACTAACCATCATGAGACCGCGAAAATATTGGTTTTGAGCCCCGTACAAAGGATTATCGGGAGATAAACACAAGTTTGTCATTAAAGAACGTGGGGGAATCGGTGGTTGGGTTTATGGATTATATCTTAAGACCTGTAATGAAAATATAATGTCACAAAAAAACTAATTTCATTTCAAATAATTACAATAAAATCTGAGAATAAACGCTCTCAAATCAAATGTGAGTGATACTGACAAGAAAACGACTCTCCAAGATTTCACTGCTAAATGCAATTTACCAAATGGACATTTGACAAACTCAGTCTGATTGTATTATAAAACGGGTAGAACAAAGTACCAGAATATTCCATGCCTACTGGCGTCCATTCGTACCGATATGGAGAAATATTACACGAGTGAAAGCAACTTTCACCAACTAACCAGCAAACGGCAGTCCTCGTAGCGGCGGTTATGCGGCGGCTATCTAATTTCTGAAAAGTTTATTTTATTTGTAGATTCCTGTTAAAGGCATAAAGGAATAGAAGATAATTTATTTTGGCAAAATCCGTCCACCCTGGTAAAGAAACACCGTTCGATCGTATTGTGACATACTTTAAGTCGCCACTGTTCGACAACCAAGTCTTCACGATAATTCCCCCATCTTTTACCGAACTTAGATTTGGGACCCAAAGTCTATCCGGCTAGCCGGTTGTCCTAAAATTCAGCGAGGTGAACACAGTGGACAGGCAGGCTTCACTACTTAACACATTATGCATGATTCGAATATTTATTATGCATAATTAATTATTTCTAGTTCGGAGTTCAATGAAAAAATTGGGTAGGACCACAGGAACACTACCAGAGCATTATTTTCATGTAGGCGTGGTTGTCTACAATACCCTGCACCATTTTAATGGGCACGGTCTTCAGCAACATTTAGAAATGGTATGTACATCTATTTTATAACTACTACTTTTTCCTAACCGAATTTCGAAAAATGATTCTAAACGTACCGAAAGAATAAGTTGGTTTAGGAGACTTATGTAAAATATAACTGAAAAAATGTAGCAAATGCGCTAGTCTGATCAACTTGTATTATCGTATCTGAAATCTGAGTGGGTATTACTTTTTTGACAGCCTGGTAATCACAAATGCAGAAAAATGGCTATGAAAACTACGGAGAAAACTCGAAATGAGTTTGATCATTGGCTTCATGATAATAGTCACAGGTTCACGTAAGTTAAACGGTGAGAATCCAATTATGACTTGAATTTTAAATTACATTTACTATCTTAACTTCATTCTCAGGTCAAACACTTACGATTTCTCATCTAACAACTGTATTTCATTTGCTGAAGCTGTCTGTGAGTTTCTAGGAGTTGAGTTTGATGAGCCCGAAGTCAATGAACTTCAAACATGGTTAAAAAAGAAGTAAGAAATCAAAATCATAATTTTAGACCAGAATGATAAAATATTGTCGGATAATTTTTTCAAAAAACTCAGTCCGGGAAGGTATAGACGTGATTTCGAGAAGCCCTGAAATATTACGACCCGAACTTTAGTTTTTCCCAACCAGATCTGGATCTGATATGCCGATTTCACCGAATCGATAACAGTTTGGTGCCTTAGACACGCCTTATAACTTATAATCATATAATCACTGTTTTATGATAAGGCAATTAATTATTTTTTTTATTATAGGACGGACATCATTCATATTGTGATAAAGGCAATCAACGACAACCCTGTCATGAAGGCGTTCAAAGCAACAGGTGTATTTCTGAGTTCCGGATCTTCCAAGAAAAACTCCATGGAAAGCGTGAGAGAGACAATGTCTGAAATTGTGGACGACATAGTGAAATCGTCTGGTGTGGTTGATGCAATTGAGGCTCAATTTACACTATCCAAAACTGGTGGAATACTGGACAAAGAACTGGGGACTATTGTTGACAGTCCGTAGACTTAACTCAGTTTATATCGGCGATTATGTTTTTTTGGGAATGCCAATGCCAAATATTTGAACAGTAAAATTTATTGAACAACAACAACTTCTTTATATTGCTATCCGTGCATTAAGCATGTATGGTTGAGTTTGGGCTGATCGTTTGCGTTTTGTTAGGGTAATTCAATCAAAATTACTATAATCATGTGCAAATGGTAATAGTATGAAGAACGTCAACATTTTTCTCATTTATACAAATTATTTCATATATTATCAGTTTTATTTCTAAAAAGTTGTTTTTACTCTCGATTTGAGTGCTTCGCGCTAACGTATTTTTAAAATGCTCAAAAATTATTACCATCGTTTCTTTCTAACCAGCTTTGAAGTTCGTTGACTTATGATTCATCGAACTTGAAATAATTAACTTACTTCGATGGGTCACATTTGCACAAATGTCAATTTTATTGATCAGTTTTTACGACACAGGAGATCGTTATACCACATAGCTATTACGCAACACTTCAAAGTAGCAGTTGCCTGACTTTTTGGCCCATCCTATGCAATTAATAAGTTGCACTGTATCGTATCGTCTGTATCTACAAATACTTTCAGGGATATAAAATCATAGTTCAATCATTGATGATCGACATTGACACTATCCCAATCAACTAATCACGATTTGCTTTCTCAGCCAAATTCTGATTTCTGTAGTCTTGCCCTTGCGGGCGGGCGTGTAAACTTTTATTTCCTTAAACTTCCGACATCGTATAGGTAATCACATTCCTCATGTCTCATTGCCATTATATATGACAAACATAGTTTTAATGCAGCTTGAGAGCTTGACGCATATGTTTATGTCCTCCTCTTCCTTCCATCCAACCAACAAATCCATCAAGTTCGTTTGCATTCCGAATTGAACTTATAATTATAGTCCATTTCCGCCCTACTTAACACAATTTCAACAGAGGACTCCATTGCCTTGCATTCTTCTCATGAAATGTCATGACCACTGGCCTCGATCTTTTCCTGTGCGTGTGATGACAGGGATTATCTCTAATTTTCTTTTTCGGTTAATGAGCATTTTCTACTTTCCACACCTAACCTATTGCAATAATCAATGAATTTTCCCTTTCTATAGTAGTTCACACAATTTTTGGGATACAATTTAATTGAAATTATATCATTCAATCTAATGGACGCAATAAACTCCTACTGTTTTTCATAATTAGTTACACAAAACATAATAACTTAACTGGCTACACACTAATATGCTTCACCAACGACTTAAGGGGTACTCCCACTGACCACATAAAATACCGACCCATGCATTCTCGATGAGAAATATGTTACCTATGCGTTTGACCCTTACTTTGATGTGGGTGTCCTTAATTAATGATTTTTTTTAAAATGCATACAGACATTCATTGACATTTGTCATAACTCATATGAGTAAGGCATGACCAAGTAGGCCAAGCAGAAGCACCATAGGGTATCTCCCGTACAGGATGTAAATAGACAACGCTCATTTGGGCTAGGACTTATTTGTCTATGTACTAGCGAAAAAATCTTTAGGGAAATTCCCACGCTATATTTTCTTTTTCTAAAACTACCTCCGCAAGAAGGCCGGGGAATCGAACCCGACTACAGCGAAACGGAAGTGGCAAGCCCGTACCACTATGCTACGCCGCCCTTGCTTAATGATTAGTATGGCTTATGTACTTCTTTCCTACTACTAGGGGTACCTCTCTCGAGTATCTATCCGTTTCTAAGGATTTTCTACTTAATTTTTGGACATGCTCATTTGGAAGTGGAACAGTTGGGGGGCACTTTGAGAGTAGGGCACGAATTGATCGATACGGTGCGTAATGTTGACGTAGGGGAAATGTGTGCGTATGGGTTGGCTAGCTGGGACTGGGATTTCTGCCATCCCCAAGGTTAAAAGTACAAGGCGCACTTTTTATAATCAAAAATTTACCTTTTAACTGTCATCCTCATTCTCAGTCAGTATTTTTTTGTCACTTTAATTGTATAGTTAGTTCCATTCAGCAGCAAGAAAACACAAAATGTGATTGAATTGTGATTTAGTTTTAAGTATATATAGTTAAATTTTGTGTGAATAAGAAAAACTGTAAAAAATTGTCTAGTCATTCAAGTAATTCCTGTAAAATCAAGTGCAAGTAACTGCAATCCAATGCGAGCAATGTCAATGTCAAAATTTATAAATATGAATAATTAATTAATTAGACTAAAAATTCACCTCATCTGTGATCTGTCATCCAGTATTATTTCCAATTCTAAGTCAACATTGAAAAGGTGAGTCAATTTTTGAAAACTTTGTCATCATCGTTAATCGTTAATCCGTACAAATTATGTCTATTATGTGTATGGTTAGTCGTTGGTTTTAATTTTTTGTGAGCTAACTAAATGTCATATTGATCAGTGTTTAGATTAGATCGAGAATTGAGATGAGACTCCTTGTCCTGTTTGACAAAAATTATTAAGGAAAGGAATGATTACCACATTTTTTGTGGAAACTACGTTAATTAATTGCCATTGCATTAAAATCTTTCTAACCCTGCAAAGAGAAGTTTGATTTTAGACTTTGTGTAATTTCGTTTATAAGATTGTTTCCAATTTTTGACAATCGCTCATCGCTCCTTACAACACGTTTCAAGCAGCCCCAGATTTATTTTCTGAAATAGGATAGGAAAACTTATAATTTTTCTATACTGTAGATAGATCGCTACTGGGGTCTTTTTTTTCAATGTGTTCAATAGGGTGCGCGACTGAATTTTAGAATCGTGTTTTCTGCTCGAATTAAATTAATTCCGGGTTTTAATAGGTCAGTTTCGAAAACAAAATTTTTTTAAAAAAATTTCTTCACCCCGAAATCGAATTTCGAAAATCTCGATTTCATGAGACCAACTTGCCCCATTCGGTGAATCCAGACCTGGCGTAATGTATTTGCTTGTGATATTTCAAAGCTTCTGCCGCGGTTTGCTCAAAAATATGAGGGGAGATAGATGCATAAAAAATTAAGTCCGGGTGTATCCAATCCTATAGAAAAAAAATCGGACCTCATATTTTTGAGCAAGTGGAGCTACGAATTATCAAAATTTATGGAAATTTTGTGATTTTTGCGCGTTGTTGCCAAATGCATGGGTGAGAGACATAGCAAATATGAATTTCTTGTCTCAGATGAAATACAGACTTCGTTGTAATTTCGTTTGTATATACATTATGGTTTGTACATACATTTAATACATATCAATCCCACCACTCTCCATTACGACCAGCATGGCTCCTACACATA
>JAQGCB010000080.1:0-34758 GCA_034698835.1 Protaphorura tricampata
GACGCCATTTTGAATTGGTTTAATTACTGTTTTGTACTTTCTTAAGTTATAATTAGTCACTGACTGGCGCTAATAAAGTTCTAATCATAATTATTGTCGGTTTTCTCTTTTTCGTAAACTATTTATTTTTGAAATTGACTGATCTATAAAATACGGGAAAATATATAGCTCATGTTCTATATATCACACGTATAGACGAGGGTATAGCCTTTTAACATTACGTCCATTGAGGTTACGGACGATGATTGTAATTAATTATTTTCAGAATATTGCATGTAATGTAATCAATCGCTTTCAGACTTTTCCGTGTAATTTGTAATTGTAGTTGAATTACTTTCAATGATGACGGTGTAAATTGTAAATAATTACAATTTCAAAGTGATTGACTCAATTCTGCAATTAGTCTATTTTCCAGAGCTCCGCTCGGACGCAAATAAATACGTGAAATAATTGAAGTAGGTAGTTGGACTTAACATGTTCCAAAATCTTGTGTTGGTGTAAAATCGGAAACCCGGACTTCTAAATCAGACCACAATCGACAGACTTTTCCTTGATTTTGTAAAATGAACTATTGTATGTTGTGGTCAAGATATTCCCTCCCATTTTCCTTCTTATCTTCATCATTATAATCAATCAAAACGAAGTCTGCATTTACTGAGTCTAGCCTTGAGCATTCTTCCCAATAAGAGGCACACGCACAATACACGGTAGCATTGTTTAAGGTCATTCATTGTTGTGTTGTTCAGCACGAGCTGAATCAATCAACCGAATGGGTTAAGTGCCGTTTTGTCGTTGACACCTCTCGAGCAGTTCCTAAAATTTCTTAATAGCAATGTCCAACTCCTCCCACGTCAAGTCAATGCCAAAGTAAGAACTTTTGTTAGGAAACAATTTACAAGGAAGCCATGTTGATTTGATTCCCAAGGCACAACTCTCAGAAGTGATTTGTGGATTTTTGGGTTTGAAAAAATAGTCTCGAGTTTAATATAATGTACAAAGTTGCTTTGCTTTCCTTAGGTTTACAGAGACAATTGACCGTGGCATTGTTTGGCATATACATGCAAAGTACACAACATTCAGAAGGTGTAATTACTCATTAAATAGCAGGAGGCAACAGGCAAGTTGTCTATGCTTGTAATTTACAACCATATTTACAACAAGTAAATCGTACGAATAAAAAACAACAAAATCCGAGGCAAAAACAATGACAGTTTAATGAACTTATTCACTTTTTACCCCTTTAACGTGTCTTGTTGGACCCAGAATCATTATGCCAAACATTTTCTAGGGAACTTTGATTTTTAAACTAGTTTTCTGAAGGAATCCACTTATTAATTCGCTATTGTTTATAGTTACTTTTATTCACTCATCGTTGTTGGAATTTTTTAGAGTACACTATTTTGGTTATTTGTATTACCATTTAAATTAACACACTCACGCGTAGTAAAGTATTATTCTAGTGTAGATTGTAAGGTGCAACCCGTTTGATGATTTTTTCGGTGGCTTCGAATACACCATTTACAATTAAGTCATTAAAATTGGTAATGTAACGCAAATTCGGAGTGGTGAGACAAAACTGCTCAATCTGATCGTCATAGGGGTAACTAATATACCCAACCGATGCATATCGGACCTCTTGAATCTTGGGTAAAGTGAATAAATTTTTCACCATTTGAACGTCCATTCTCCATATCTCGGTTCTACCAACAAACAAGAGTGATTTGCTTAAAATGTTCAGAGTCTCGATGGCTTTCAAACTTCGAACAATCCATGTATCAAAATTTGAGGGGAGAATGTGAAATGGCCATACTTCAAAATAAGTAATTGTTGGAAGTGATATTTCTGTATTCCAAATTCCATCAAAGCCTCTCAGAGACAACCTCTTCAATGAACTGCAGTTTTTTATCCAATCAATTTCAAAGAAGGCAGCATTGCTTGATCGACTGGCAAAAGTCAAACTCTTAAGAGTTCTCTCGTTATTTGCAATCATTGTTCGAATAGCGTTTATCATGCCGCCATCTTCTATGAAGAATAAAGGACAAAAGCTCCATTTACTATTATCCCAGGTCAAAAATTGGAGTGTCTGTTGTTCCCACAGGCAAGCTGGAGCTGTTTTAAATATAATATTAGTTTAAATCGCATGTTTGTACGCAAAAGCATAATAAAAGTTGTACAACCTAAAGCCGCCAATGATGCAAAATGGCTGGCTCGAATGACCAAGCTTTCAAGTCGTAGATTAAGCCTGAGTGACTCAAGAATTTCACTTGAAACTTTTGGCGTGGAAAGGCGATCCTTGAATTCTATATCTTCATTCAAATACAACCTGAGTTCCAGTATTTTTAAAGTATTTGAGTGACGGTCAAGAAATCCGTGTAGCTCTGTATAAAATTTCACTATTTGTTCATCAAAATCTTTTCCGTATCTTGAGTCCGCCAAACTAAACCTGAATTTGGTTAGTATCGGAGCTTTTGCCAAGTTCAGAAAGAGCTGAACGGCGTCCATGTGTTTCTTCATGGACGCCATGAACGTTTTTAGATGCGGCCAATAAGAAATCTGAAATATTGACACATTCATTACTTCTATGTATTAGGATTTCATTTCCTATCACCGAGTAGAGTTGTCAATGTAATAAAATATAGAAAACTAGCCTTGACACAAAGATCTAAACTGTTCAGATAATTCCATTTAAGTCGAGGAATAAGACGTCCAATTTTTCGAGTTCCAGCATTTCCGAGAGAATTCTCAATTATCTTGAGAGATTCTACGTTAGCGCATCCATACGACAAAAATGTAATGACAGCATCTTCAGAATTTTTCCATCCAAGTTTAACTTTTTTCATAAGTGGAAACGGATTTCGGGAATACGTCATAGAAGGCCACTTGCTAACATCTTCCACTCGAACATTCGTGAAATAGAGGCAAGAATTCAGAAGGAATTCGGAATTACTGTCGCTAATCAGAGGCGAAAAGTTGAGACGCCCTGTTCGAGGATCATCCAGTATCCAACGCCAGCGATGACAAACCAGTCGGGAAACTTTCTTGTCAGGAAGTGGCAAAAACTCCATGATTTCAAAGATAATCTGAAAATATTTGTATATGTCACTCTGCATATTCGAGAGAAAAATTTAATGCATTTCAAATTACTTCGGGTGGGACCCGTCGAAATTCGGATTCTTCTTCTCCAAACATTTTAACTGGTAGACTCCAGAAATACGTTTAAAACCAATTAGTGAAAAACGAATTTATGCTCAACGATCACACCAGTAGTTGTCCAAAGCGAGTTCGATAACCAATCTCAAAATCCAGTCAGTCCAGTACGAATTCAATGAACTCATTTTTTTTGGTTTATGTACAGATTTTATTTACTTGACTCAAAACACACTGCCCTTAGCGATTGCATCAATTTAAACGGCGGTAATTTGTTACCGCGATATATTATTATTACGATTATTATATCATTTTTACAATAATTTTGCAATACTATCTATTACAATTTCGTTTCAGTAGTAATTACAAACTATTAATGTGAATGAATTCTCAATTAAGTATTATATTACAAAAAATTGCCCGTTATAGAATTCTTTTTGCTAATGTATAGTTGCACCGCCCATTGCTGATGATTGCTTTGTAATTGTTGTAAAAATTATATTTTTGTAAAAATTGCAAAAGCTTTGTAAATGTGTTTAATTACAGTCAAAATTCAAAATTACGGAATTGTAAATGAATTACAATTAACATTAAGTAATCGAACCTTGAATATAAAACTGTAATTTGTATTTTCTCCAACAACTCGGTTTATAGTATTTTAAAAATCATACGAATCCTAATCTCAATCTAATTCAAGAGGTTTTGAGTTTATTATTTTGAACGTAATTACAATAACATAGGTGGACAAAATTTTATGTGACTTATTCCCACTCTTTTGCATTGTAAAACTTTTGAGATTGAATTCACCATGCACTCACTCACAGGTGTATATGAGTGTGTGATTAATGTCCTGTGAACAGATTTTAAATAATCATTACGAGAAAAAGTATTCAATTCACACAAAGTGGGTGTGTTCCCGTCTTCATCCCGTAGGTAATAAACCCTTTTGACAAATTGAGATAACCGGAATCTCTTGTTTCTCACGCATAGAATGCCTTGTCAATTGTAGCGTTGTATGTATTCTTCGTGCATCAGGGTTTACAAGTATATTCTATCCAAACCAAATCCAAAAGCTCCATGTTGTCCGTCGCCATTCCATTGTTATGCCTCGTGAAGTCAAAAGACGACAAAACGGTTCATGTTTTACGCAAAGTTTGCAATTGATGTCAAACTAAATTTTAACAATAGACAACAAAAGCTCAAAAAGCCAGAAGGTGTTACTTAAAAAAAACACCCTTGGAGAGGAAAAGTCAAAAGGGACGAACCCGTAATGTAAAATAACCTCAGGTTTTCCCATTAACCTTTCTAAAATGCAAAACACTAATTCAACTTGTCAAGGGACAAAGGTGGGATTAAAAATACGAATTGAAAATGAAATCAGAATCAAACTTTTTAACCTTTCTATCAAATCTAGTTTCTTTTATTTGAATTCATTCGCACTTTTCAGGCTTTCTTCAAATCAAAGCCTTTGACTCTTTGCCCTCCTGGAAGTAGGGAACTTGAAATACAAATTTGACTGTTTTTTATCACAATGCAATGGTGTTATGTAAGGTTAAAAGTAGTTCATTCGGTTCGGAAAGCAATCGTGGAAAATATCCCAAGCCCTGAATACTGAATGGAGTGTACAATGTGACGCAGGGGTCCAACAAATTTACAACAACAACAACACCAGCATGGAGCCCAAGGGACATTTCCCATTAAGGTTTTGCAGAACAACTTCATTTAAAAGACGATAATAAAAAATGTCAGGGCAAATTCATTCGTCCTTCCCACTTGCCGCGAAGGATGTGGGATTTCTGGTTAAAATCTCCAGCAACCTTCTTCCAAATTAGGTGAATTCAGTAAAAATTATTTAGTAGTACCTTCTACAAGCGTGTCTTCATGTAAAAGATGTTACTACGAATACTAATAATATTTTTTATTAAAGACAGTCTTTTGAGATGCCTAGCGCTAATGAGCCGCAGATTCAACCTGATCGCGCATTTTTGAAATTTTATTTTGTCTTCGAATCAATAATTGCATATCAACCAAGCTGAAGTTCAAGTTATAAAGACTGAACCCAATTTTCAATTCTATAATTTCAGTTCAGTTTGATTGAAATGTATTCTCAGAATGTTTGTAACGCGTTTTTTTCCTGGGACACTCTTTCTTCTTCACAAGTCATGATTTTTGATTATTTAAGCAAATTTTAGTTTTTTATTGAATTTAAAATTTGGTCCTCTTAGAATTTTTCAAATGACAGCCCACGTAAAATCGAAGGCTCGCACAAAACATTTGAGAACACCCATGCGTGTAACCAAGAAAAGTCATAAACCAATAAAACATTCGTGTGCGACTACTGGGCTCACTTTCTCACAGTTTTAAGGATTTACCCCCAAAAATAAATAAAAATGATGATAAATTGTCTTTGGTTTACGACGATTGGTTTAAGCTAGACCTTCAACACTACTCTACTCTCCAAGAAGGATTTATTTGGGTCCTGCTGCCACGGCTCATTTCATTCCAATTTTCTCAGCTCGCTGTTCTCAGCACACGCTCCTCGTTTTCCCATTGAAGTGGCATGAACTTTTAACTTGACTTGACGTAAAACAACTGGAGAATGGGAGCAGTTGGACTTCAAATCTGTCTTTGTTCTCAGCCCTATACAAAATAAGACGACCCTTAGAAAAATACGTAAGGAATCGAAAGAAAGAAGGAAGGAAACAAGAGGTTGTCTCCTGCTAATTTTTTCTTGTCTTGTATTCTATACTTTGCCTTTCTGACTTTTCTGCATGTTGAGTTCTAGTTTAGTTTTTCTAACGGGAATCAGAACCTGCCTTCAAAAAAAATCTATCATCTATCTCTATAAAATCCCCAGGGGAGGTCTTGTTCCAAACAAGCAAGGAAATACATAAGGCCTCGCCTTTCACTCACTTCACTCCAGGTTCATCGTCAAATGATGATGGAACACTTGTTCATCCGTGCCGAAGTTTGAGTCAAAACTGGTCCCTTGGTATTGTCACTTTCGTTAAATTGAAATCAGAGAACCCTTTTTGGGGTAGATGACTGGACGGACCCCCTGTGCTAGCCTTTTGCTCAATTCTCTTGAGTCTTAATTTGCTTGTACTCTCTACCCTTAACTTGTCTGACTTTTATAAACATGAAGTCATCAAGTGCAGAACTGTGAACATGTTTCCAACATCGTTATTATCCATTGGATTTTGTGTACACATCTCGTATTCCTAATTTCTGATATGGTAAAAAAATACAAGAATCGATTGCTAGTGCAGTGGAATAGCCGCATCATACAATCGAATCAATTTCTGACAATGATGTGTTACGAACTGCTCCCGCGCACTGGGCTGGTTCATCCGTTCTTTGTATATTTATTTATCTTAATTTTCATCTCAATTAATCATATAGTTGAATTTCCAACTCTGGTCTGGTTGACTGTAAGTATTTATTACTCGGCTGGCTCGCCTATCTGTGTGGAACTAAATAATAGGGTTCATTAGAACCAATTATAAAGGCTAAAAAGGGACACTCGATCTTCCTCAACTTTCAAGGGTATCATAAAACTTCCCTTATGACACGAAATCATCTTCGTCGCCTAGCCAAGCAGCCCAAAGGTTTTACTCTCTCCAATTAACCATAGCCCGAAATGCCTACACTCTCTCAAGTAACCTGAAATGACTAATTTTGAATTAAAACCTCTTCGTCACTGTTATAAAAGGGGTAGATAGGAGTAGCAGCAGCGGTAGTGTGACATGATCGCTCCTCTTTGTGTAATTTGAGTACCACCACTTTTTACGATTAGTGTAAGCTGGCTTGCACGCAACTACTATGAAAGTCCAAGTGAGTTAATCATTTTGATTGACAAAACACGCGAGCTACTGTTCAAGTTCATTGCGGCAACAGGAGCGGTATTTGTTAAACAAAGAACCCTTCGGATTACTATATCCGTATTAATAAAATTATTCAGAAGTGTATCATAATGTGCTCAAAGCGGCAATTCCTCGGTTGAGCGTTCAACAACTTTCTGAAAATACAATAAAATTTTAAGACTAAATTTTTTGTATTTTGTAAATCGAAACAACGTGTTGCAGATCGAAACGAAGAATTCCTAATTACAAACCACTACACATACACGCGTATGAATTCCTACTGTGCATTGACTGTGTAATTTAAATGTTACATAGAATAATATGTGTAGTTTGGTCATCGCATGGCCAAAATTATTAGTCGTAATCTCGTAATTCCTAAATTCTGTTTTTCTGGAACGAATTTTGCATTGTTACTACTCATTCACATGGTATACAAATCACTTGAGAGTTACAGTAATTGTAATCACTGAAGTAGAAACGAAACAAATATTTTTGATTTGATGTTCTGAATATTACGTACATAACATATAGAATGTGTCACATATTACGGTTGACTTTCACTTGAAAGGAATTAGTATTTGTAGGGTTTAGAGATGAACAATGGGAGGGGATATAGAGTGAGCTGTGAGCTACGCCACATTCTTTCTACTTGGTTAGTTCATTTGAGGTAAAGTTTGTTATAGAAAATTTGTGTGTTGTGTAATTGACTGGTTTAGCATTCAATTCAGTTGAATCTGAGTTTGAGTTCAGCTCAGAGGGATATAACCTCGTCACATTAGTTTTTCGCACCAACTAGAAACCTAACAAAACTAAATGGTGTTAAGAGGGAGGAATTACGCTCGCTCGATTTCCCTTATTATTCCAGACAGATGCTTCATGAGATCAAAACAAATTATTCCACGCGAGAGAAAACACATTGGATGGATTTTCTCATTTATTCTCCGCCCGAGCTCTAAAGCCACAAATCCGCTTTTCAATGAAGCGAAAAGGTTCCTCACTCGAACACTTCCAAACTACAAGTTTTTGGACCGCCGGAACACATACATAACATACCGACCGACCAGTCGTCATAAATTTTGTCATCCGGACCATGAGCTAAGGAAACGGACTTAATTTTACTACTAGAGTACTTTCATCCCCATGTCAGCTTTACTGCATTTACATGCCTTAGTCCACAAGCAGCCTGTGAAAAATTCTAAAAAAGATGTCATCGAAAACCTCATATTACTGGAGCTACAATTTTTTCTAAAATCAATTGGAATTTTTGAAAATATGTCATGTCTACCGAATTCCTGAAAATCGGTAGGGTGTAAAAGTTTGGTAATTAAATGGATGACATCCAATATTTACGTAATTGTGAATGAAAAAATAAAAACAACGTAATTAAATTTTGCTGATACAAATTAGAATAAACTCATAATTCGTAGCATTGCGCAGATTGTAGTCTCAAAAATCTCAATCACTATTTTTCTGTATGACGTGAACATGTGTTGTGCTCTGCAAGTAATGTATGTATAACTTTTTCCGGGGATTTGAACGAGGCAATCTGAAAAGGAATCCTCAAAGAATGAAGAAAAATGTCACCCAAGCAAGCGGATCATATTATTATCGTTCTATCATCCATGAACCATAGGATTAGATGATTGGAGGTGATACATACCTATACCTGGATGGACTGACTGATTGTAAGGATAGACAGAGACAACCAACCCGTTCTGTCATGGGTGAATGTGACGATGGTGACAGTAAACGGGTTCTGGGGTCTCAAAAACTTTTTAAGCTGCGGTTGGAATAAATACCCTTCACTTCAGATATGTATGAGCTCTATTTTCAATCCTGACCGTGCTAAACGCATCTTGAGCTTAATTCCGCATCCTCATTTGTCTATTTTTTTCTGTGCCCTCGCGTTCTTTAAAACTTTAATTCTTGTCAATACTAAATCCTTCAGTATTCTATGGGGTTTACGGCAACGAGTGCTGTATGTAAAATTGTCATTACATTACATCGGTGCAAATACAAATGGCGGCTAAGATTTAACGTATCCGATCACTGCCATAGTATTCAATTGTTGTTTGATTGTCTGACCTCCTGACAATGTAGTCGAGTGTTATACCACACTCCGCATAGGCTAAAAGTAATTATCTCAAAAACAAACATAGGTAGTTACAATGAACCCTTCAGGTGCAAAACCATGACCTGATCATAAAGATTAGGACAGGTACGGGTACGTGAATGAATAGTAAAGAAGTACATACTCCTCCATGTATTAAACTTTGCTTGTACTGTATAATTTATGCGTTTATGATCTTGGAGTTATATTGATTGTTGGAGTTTAGATTTGGGACGGAGAATAAAAGAGGGTGGTGGAGAATGGACCGATACGATGGACCAACATGGTAGCAGATGAGTTTGGAAGTGTGAGTGACAGGCTTCAGAGTGAGAAGCGAACACCCACTGGGTCAACTGTCAAGTGTCAAAGAAAAAAAAGAGATACAACGGAGAACACAGGATGAATGAGAAAAGAGAGAAGATACTACCAAAACTTTGTGTTATATTTGTATTAAATCTCTCCACTCATTAAGGGTACGGTACAGGACAGCATGGGATTTTGGGGAAGGTACTGGTTGACTGGTGTGTACTTTGAATGTAGATGTTGTACGCTTCAGGAGCTGGACAGGAGATGATGATGATGTTTTGATGGGAAACGTTGTAAAAATGTACAAATCTGTTGTTCTTAAATAAGGAGGAAAGGTTGTTAAGTCATAAAAACATTTAAGGGGTCCAAAATGACCGCCCAGTGTGAAAAGAGAGAAGGTTTTTCTTCTTTGGGCATAAGTCCCTCCTTGATTTATGATGGTCACTAAAATCTGTGCTCATTTCTCATTCTCACATCTCATACGGTCCAAACGTATACGTCCAACAGTACAGCTCGCAAGTGTTGAGTTCAATTGAAAATGTGTAGCCCTTATTAATTGTTTCTGCTTAATCTTACTTAAGTCGGCCACACTCATGGCTATATGGTTAATGTATGTAAATCCGGCATTCCAATGATGACATGAGATTCAAAATTTGGTTTACCTGCTCAACTGACATTAACAAATACATACATTTTTTTATTTTGTATGGTAGTCCAGTGTGATCATTCCTTTCAATGTATTATAATATAGTCCAAGCAGTGCTGTGCCGTGCAGCGCAGCTCAGGGAATTTCTATAATCATTTATTGAAATGATCCCTTGGTCTTCGTCGTGTAGATTTGATTTGAGTCCAGCACAGGTGTCCGCTCCAAAGACACATACCTTACTTTGCCAACCATATCAAGTCGGCTTATGAGGATCGACCAAGACATGCGTAACTTATCAACGTCATTACTCGTACATTTACAAGTGTTCCTTTGACTCAATATGGATAAATAAATAATTATTAGTTGTGTATGTTAGACCAAGTACATACTCCCTCAACTTGTCACTTACTTTTGTGTAAGAGAGAGAGAGAGAGAGAGAGAGAGGATAGGATTTCAGGATTTACCCTTCGGCATGAGAATGTGAAGTGAACTGCTTCCCTAAACTTCAAATTAAAGGTGTGTAATGGCCGCTCGCAACAACCGTGATGCTTATGCATGGACACCACATCAAATTAGAGCTCAAAACGTTATGGTTGGCTTAAATACAAAATGTGTGACTTCGAAACTGCGACTCACCAGGTGACCACCTGAAAGGAGTGACCGAAAGTGCTGTATGTCGACTCTGACTGCGTTTTCTGATTTCTGTATTTGCACATTTTGATAAAACATTTGACAATTTTGCCTACCTATTGTATTGGAAATAGGCCAAAAGAGACAAACTCAATAAAATTATGAGTAGAAAAATTGATTGACTAGAAGTTTAACCCCTCCCCCCAAGTACACAAATTACTTTCTTTAATTTAAAGGCCCGACAAGTGCACGTGGAAACCACCTAATCAAATTACAGTTGTATTTCCTCACTATACCCCCATTAAATTAATGGTTGACAATATTATCATTTTATTTGACGTCACTATTGAGAAAAACATCAACTCGCGGCGGCGAGGACATGGGCCGACGACTCTCTCAAAGGAGTCCCATGCGGTGACACTTAATGTCTGAGAGTTACTTTGGTCAGATGATTTTTATCGTTTCTGGCTTTGCGCGTACTACACTTACACTTTCCTCTTGCAATTTTCATTTTCGTTGAAGTGAAAGAGCTAAAATAACAAATGAAAGGCGACGCGTTAGGAATTTTTCTCAAAAGGCGGATCACCCGCTTTGAAATTTATTGGACTGGACGTTGGTTCCTTTACGTAGAGAAAACTTGACTTTTAACTCTGACTCTTTTTGAAAGCCGATTTCACGGTCGATGATGGAGATGTAAAGTGCAGATGTATATTCAAAGGGCCAGGATATACATATATTCTAACAAATGGACTGACTAATGTAGCCAAGCACGCATACATGTATGCATGTATATATTTATTTCGGAACGACCATGTCCATAACAATGGTTGCACAGCTTCCTACCTTATCATCGGTGCCTTACCTTTACTGGACAACTTTTAGGCCCTCATAATGATTGTGTCAAATCCTACTCTCCTCTCCGCGTTGTTTTGTATTTATACGGAAAATGGACGTACATACATTTGTATCCTGTTGTTCTGAGGACTAAGGTAAGTTAAGGTATGGATTTTATGCTTAGGCCTAGGTCCTTTTGTGAGAAGCCAAAAACTCGCCGCTAAAGGACCCCCTTAAATATTTATCCTCGACAATTGTTGAGACTTTCCAGAGTTTTTGAATCTGACAACTTTATTTTTCTTCATCTGTGGTGCTGTGCCGGCTCAGGGGAACAACGGAATACATACATACACAACAACGTTTAGAATGGAGCTTACTTAGGTGCTGGTTGGTTAGACGCTTACGCAAAAGGATCGCATGAATCCCCCGGCCGTCACATTGCCATTGCCACCATCAAAACAGAATATATGCCTAATTTAACAAAAGGCAACTTTTGGTATTGGTTTATACCATAATCACCTCGGTGTTGCTGTACACACACACACAATTGAGATTCAAACACCAGTCTTTTTTTTCTATAGGATTGAAAATTTTCAAAAGAAATTCACCCGATTTTTTTCGTAGTGTCAAACCGCTCTTCTGCCGGTCCGTCGCGTCGGCCCTATTTTGTTTTGTACCCCTGAACAGCCTAGCCCTTGTTCTCATTTCAAATTGAATTGAAATGTCACACAGTCGCAACTAGTAAGTATTCATTCGACGACTACTATTCATTTATTTTGTATCCTTTTCTTTCAACCAGTTTCAGTGTTTGGGATACTGAAGACAGTTGAGAGAAAATACATGCTCTCATTCCCTGTATCAACAAGGGACAAATATTTATCAACTCGCTTATAACAAACTATTGCCCCTCCATGCACCCTTTAATAATAATCCTCTACTGTTTCACACTATTATTATTATAATACATGAGTCACCCACCTAACCCTGTCAACCCTGGAGACCATTAATTTATCCTCATTTGCGGTTATTCATAACCTATGTCTTTACTTCTGTCATATTTAATTAAGGAGTCACACTAACTCTACCCCTACGGGCAAGGCCTTAATGGGAGCGCAAGGGAGTACTAAAGGTTGTCAATGCGTTCTGTAATGTAATGCACAATTCGAATGCCCAAAAAATGAGTTCAATGATAGCCTTGGCTTCTATTAAATGAACAATTATTCCACCGAGCAAATTGAACGGAATACCGGATTAAGTAAATTCAAAATAGGATTCATCTTAAAAATCACGAAATCTTGCTCCCGCTTTGACACACACAAGACACAAAACCGAATTTTCAAACTGTTGTGTTTACTTACTATTACTATACAGTTTTATGAACTCTGAGGGACCCATGGAAAAAATGAGTCAGGTTTTATAGTATGTGTACATTGGTTTGATCCGTGGTCCATCCTCTTTTGGTTAAATGGGATTTAAGTTTTACAAGGAGCACTATAACTTTATTATGTTTATTTTATGATTGCTCAATTGGATGGAGGTCTTTGGCTTTGGCTGAATGTTGAGGTCAGGATTTATTATAGGGACGCGTGCTATTCACTATTTCCTAAATCCTAAGAAGGACGCCCAGTAGTAAAATGAAATAAAATGTAGCGTAAAAGGGCTACCAGTAATACTGTCCCTACCTCAGATATACTATCTGTCCAGTAACACCAACACGACTAGGTTTGTATCTCAATTTACTACGAATTACAAGGGGAGGTTTCTCAGACTCCATTATCCGGTGAAATTGAAAAGTACGACTTTTACCATTAGTTTTGAATTCCTTTAATTTTTTAATATTGCATTTAATTGGATTGCTGATTCCAGGCCGATTGACAAGCTATTTTCGGTCTGTTTGAACAACAGCAAAATTGTGTTATATGATACACCATTCAAATTGCATTCCTTGTAAATTATTCCAGGTGTTGAAATTTTATGGTTGCCACCTAAGATGTAAACACTGGTACGGCGATAGGAATTTACAGTTCTTTGAGATTTTAGTTGATGTCAACAAAGACTGCATTTTCTGTTGCGGATTTCTCATTAAATTCTACAATTTCTGGTTTAATATGTTTTTTCCAATTTCTAAACTTGATAGAAAGTGTAATTCCTTTAAGAAATTATATTTTCTAGAATAACTACGATGCAGATTTTCTAAGTGTGGGGTCAATATGTTAATAAAATCGCTGACGATAGTCCGTTACTACGAAACCGCCACATATGGTGTGTCAAATCAGAAGAAACGAATCGAGATTCTGAGAATATTCGAGTAAAAGAAAAATAACCCTTTAGGACGGAACCCGGGATTCAATTTGAGAATGAATGAATATTGATGATGATGAATTAGACGAATCCTGTCCAGGCAGACCAGGTTTACAATTTCTTAAACCTCGAGTTGTTGATAAAGCTCTTGCTTTTTGCCTTGGAATTGATTACAATTCCAGGGAGTGCGGGACGGCAAAGGAAAATATTTCCATAGTTTGTAGCTTTTATTTAGTTCAAGTCAAACTTTCTTTCATGTTCGTATATCCTGAAGGTGACCAAATAACCAAAGCAAAAGTTAGAATGAGATATCACAGAGGTCTTGAGAAAACTCTGGGCTATGTCTCACACAACGGAGAAGAAGGCGGAGAAGTCTTTTGTCAATGCTTCGCCTCATGAGTTGATGATGGATCGGAGTTGACGGGGAAGAAATATCTTAGTTCTTAGAACCAATGGGGTGAAACAGTCACGTCGGACTTGTTTGACTCCTCACAGAGTGTTAAATGTTTGAGAACAAACCCGAAAGGAGTTAAGACGAATCGTTTTCTAACTTATTATTTATGATTCGGTTGGACTCACAAGATTTACGCTATGTTTGTACACCAAGTAAACTTTTTTTTGCCAAGAAAGGTCAGATCTTTCTATTCAATTAGTTCTAGTTTTGCTTTGGTTCAGGGTGTCATAATGCTCATACTCCCATCACGAAGGGTGTTCCTGAAAGTGTGAAAACTATGGTCTAATAGTGACATCAGGGGGTAATTCCGAGATTATATTTTTTAAATTGTTCGAATTACTCTGGAGGCTGAGGTGACAAGAATTAAGTTTGGACAGATTGTAATGTAATTCATAAAAATGTATGACTGGAAACAAAATTTTGGAATGGGAATGGCGAATGCAGCACGACATAACATTTTCTCGACTGAAAGTTTGTACTTTAGAGACCAAATCTTTTCGAGACATTGCAGAATAAAGCCGTAAATCCTGACTCATAATTTGCATACTACAACAATACAGGATGAGTGAAGGAAAACACCAAGAAACAAAATAAAATGCCTAATAGATTTCTGAGCCGAACCGCCCTTCCCTAATCGAGCCTTAGAAAACGCCACTAAAAATCAATGTCAATGAAGGCCTTTGTAGAACTAGCGTCCAGGTCAACTCTATTTGGAAACATTGAAACGTCAAAAGCACCAGGACAAAAACACGTACAATCCAATAACTCTGTTCTTGGATTTTGGGTTTTCCTTTGACAATTTAATTTGTGCCCGTCATAGCATCATTCCATTGCAATTGCAATGTATTCATCCAACCTCCGTGGTAGTGGGTGTAAATGTTATAAAGACTTTTTTTCTTTCGTCTCGGTCCTTTTTTCCAAGGAAAGTTCAATTCTAGCAATGGCAATACAAGAAAGGGCAAGAGACGATGACATTTTTGTGGGACGTTTTTGTGTTGATGAGCAAGGAAGAATGACTTTTTGTGTTGTAGATTTAGACGTGTACCCATGTTAAAAGTTAAAGCCACCATCACCCGATGGTCGGCACAAACGGCAGGTCATTTTAAAACTTCACTTGGGTGTCCCTCAAGGGTCAGTCATTCCGTCCGGTCCTAAGTCAAAAAGTCACTTCGGCAATTCACTCCTTTCAGAACCTATTCAATGGAACACGTACATGGACGTGGATGTATCAATTTAGGGTCCCTTGGTGAGTACGTACAAAGTCTCCCCATTTTCCCCCCACATGATTGCCCCTTACAACACGTTGGTGTTCCATAATGGACAAAAACCCGTCCAGTTTTGAATAAATAATATATAAAGTTGGAATTTAAACATGTGACAATAACAATAAAAGTCTCATTTAAAAATTTTTTCAAACCCCCAAAAAAGTTATAATGTGGTGCAGTGCGGGGCCGAGCCTTTACTCAGAACCCCAAAGTTAATAGAAGAAAGGCTTTGAAAATTGGAACCCCTATGGACCTCCAGTGTACTGTATCTCTAAAGGGCTCACCTCCTGCTAGGTTGACTCGTGAGAAACACTCTTCAAATTCAAACAGCACATTTATACACCAGTCACCACTTTTTTATACATATGTATCGGTTGCCTCCGTCCGAAATCCCCGTTTTTCAACCCCATCCATGTACTCTTGGTTTCAATTTTGAACCGATCGAACCGAATGCCGAATCATGCCATTCCAAATAACAACATTAAATGACCTATGCTATGCCGCCCCGCCTGCACGAGATGATATTCATTCAAAAATAAGGAACGTTGTTCGGTAACCCCATCTGATCCTCATCATCTCTCAATCTCATTCAAGCACGCATTCACTCCATCGGCCGTCGTCCGAATTGACATCATTATGAAACCAACACTCATGTCATGTACAACTAACCATCATATTTATTTCATTTTGACTCGGGTGTATGTATGTGTTTTGAGTTGATTTTTCTGGCTGTAAGGCTGACCCCAAAAATACAGATTATGTAGTGAGATACTATACTGTGTACAACAGAACAGACCAATTGAAATCGGGAGCAATCGTGCGAAAGAATAAAAATAATCATATACGTCCATACACAACATCCATCGTAGTACATGCTTTTTATAACGCATTCTGTTCTTTCAACTGCAACTGTTTTATCAATGTCACTCAAATCTTTTGTGTGTGCTTAACCAATTTATGATATTTAATGTCATCCGTCATCTTTACTTTATATGATGTCATTACATAGAGGTCATAGCGAGAGAAGGTGTATTCTGGCATGACTAGTAAATTTTGACGTAGAATTTTAAAATTATTCACGGCTTTTTTATTGCAAATGTCTCTGAAAATACTGTATTTATTACGATCGGTTTTGCTTACGAGAAATGTCGACATAATTTTTTCGAAACTAGTGTCGCCAGATTATCATTTTTTCTCTATTTAATAAGGCGAGGGTAGGAAATGTCTAGTTCTAGAATTTTTGGACGTAGTACGTCGGTTGAAATAAATTGTCAAGCCTCGGTCGGTATTTTGGTGTGTCATTACGAGCGAAGCACTTATAATTGTATAAAGTTTACCACCAACTGACAGCATGACAGGTAAACTTTACATTTGAAATTATTAAATAAAAAGTAGGGTAATCAGCTCAACTCAGCAAGGAACTGCGGCATCCTCAATTGAATTATAAATTGTTTCCAGTTAAAAGGGATAATAGGCTAGGTTCTAAAGAATGATTCCATTTACCCATAAACATTTACTTTAAAAAATTACCTGAAGTGTAAATAATACTACAAGTAGTGGTTAAGGTTTGAAGAGCTTAATGATTGAAAAGGTTCACTCAGGCTTAATGAATGATCCTTTAGCTTAAACTCTTTCCAAAGCCCTCGTGTCTCCTCACACTGAGTTGATTGACAAGAAAACAATAATTAAAAAAGAGCTAAAAAGGCAAAGGAATGA
This sequence comes from Protaphorura tricampata, assembly GCA_034698835.1. Classification (NCBI taxonomy): domain Eukaryota; kingdom Metazoa; phylum Arthropoda; class Collembola; order Poduromorpha; family Onychiuridae; genus Protaphorura; species Protaphorura tricampata. Next base: position 17,273 of record JAQGCB010000080.1, read on the forward strand.
AAATTCCATAGTGCCACTAATTATCTTCTCTTGACTCACAAAAGACTACCATAAGTAGTTTCACAAGCACAAAACTCAAACTCCAGGTTTTGGGAGTTTGACCTGTCACCCAAACTTTTTCACGCCGATTACCTCCTGTCAACAAGTTTTGAAGATTCTGAAGCCAAATCCGATCATACCACCTACACTTCCCCAAAAACGACTTGTGTGTGCCCCTGTCGAAAATTCGCTCAAGTGTAAGATGATTGGTGTGTGCCCCACCCACTCCAACGACCACATTATGAAGTCAAAAGAAGAAGGAAAACAACTAAATTCCAAAAATATTCAAGACCTGACGGCCAACATTGATATTTCAACCGAATTTTTATTCCATCATTAGAAACGTTGTCTATTTTGACATTCGGATATTATACGTCGTACGTATGTGTGTAGGATTTGACTAAATGTAATCGTCCGCGAAGATCGTATATGTACTTGATTGCTCCCTAGAACTCTTATAATTTAATAATTAACAACTAACATTCATTAATTTAATTTGATTTACATTTCAATATTCATTGTATCAATATTTTTTTTGCATAGAAGTACAAGTGATGGCTGCGATGACACTTTCGATTTACATCAAAGCAACACTGGTTTCTACCGGTTATTTCCGGTTATATCTATTAAGTACATGGTAGTCATCAATATTTTATTAATTTTCTACAATTTAATAACACAACACGGTTTAGCAACAACGAATTCATAATCTGCATTTAGAACATCTCACTTTATAGTTAATAATTATTAACACTGCGAATACACATTTTGGCACATAGCGATAACGCTCACGCTCAAGCGTAGGCAGCAGCACACAATAAATACGTTCAACCCTTAGTTAATTAATTATTAATTAATTTACTCGTCCGAGTCCATGTCTACATTACTGGCTGGGCTGTGACTCTCAAATCTTGTTTGTCTAAATAAAAATGGGTCAAATGTTGGATTGGGACGAATACCACTTCCACCACCAACACTTCTTGGGATAACAATATGATTTTGATGATGAATATTATTTGTTGAAATACTATTGTGAGTGATAGTCGTCGGTAGTGTTCCACCTAAGGACGTGGGTGATGAGGATGGTGGGGACAAAGGACCACAGTTCGTTGGACTCGGATGAGAGGATTTTGACAAGAGACGTTCCATTGAGAATGAGACATTTTGAACGGATGGACTTGTGGCGGTTGGTTTTGCAAGCATAATGGCGGCTGCGGCGGCGTTGTTAGGATTTGGACTGTTTGGATTGTTGTTATTGTTGTTACTCATGTAATACTGTGTTGCGGCATATCTGTTCCGACAAAACAAAAATAAATATTCTCGTTAATTGGCGTTCACCGTAAACCTCTTGCCAGTTGGAGAGATTGAACCCTCACCAAAGCCTGAGCATATCGGAAGAAAGGACTGACTCAAACATTATGCATTTTATAGGGTCTATGAGCTTACAAGGTGAAAAAAGTACTAATGTCAATGGCTAGTGGCCTGTCGAGAGTCTAATAGGCTCATTACTCGTCTCACCTTACATGTCTATTACGAGAGTCTAACCCCACAGGTTGTCTAATAAATTAAATTGTACATGCACGCACACTACGGAGTGTGCTTGCATGACTGGAGAAATTCATGTTTGCCGTCATGTAGACCGAATGGTTTACTCGCTAATCAGTTTAACTCATAAAAAATACAATAGTCGAGCTGAAACGGAACGTAGTTTAAGATGGAAACAGGCATAATTGATAAATACAAGTCATAGTTCAATTGAAACTAGAGGTTTGGAAAGATACCCTATCGTTTCACTCCCAGAAAACTTGATGCATAACAAAACAATTTCATTGGACAAGAATGAATGAAAGTGAAATATTGTTGGGGTGCAATGCATTTTAATCAGTAGATTATGCGAATGTTGAAATAGACCCTGATTTTTTTCTCAGCAATAAAGAAGACAGAAACTGGTCCTGAAGCCATAGACGGTTTACAATTTTTGATTTACTTAATTATATAACCAAAACCATTGCCTGATATTCGTGATGCTACTCCTATCAATCATAACAAATATATTGACGGATATCAATTATGAGTGTCAATTATATCAAGACAAACAAAACTTTGAAGCTTACCGGTAAATCGCTGAAGCTAAATGGTGCTGATGCTGGACGCTCTGCTGATGGTAGAGCTGAGCGGCCACAGCGGGTGGAATTTGGCCAGCATTCCAACAAAATGGTGGTGATAATTGCGGTGGCCCAATGCCCGGATGACCCCCGGTCGGAGGTAACGGAGTAGAGTGCGGATGAAGATGCTGTTGCGGGGGTGGGAATAATTGGGGATGTCCGGGAAACCCAAAGGATAAAGATCGTTTCAAGGCGGCAAGGCGGGTACGACAAGCCGTGGAAGTTCGGCGCCTTAATTTTCCTGTACTTCCGCCGATGAAAACATCCTCAGATGAAGGGTCAAGGATCCAATAGTTCCCCTTTCCGGGGTCATCATAATGTCGAGCCATTTTAACAAAACATTTGTTTAAACTCAAGTTGTGTCGAATGGAATTCTGCCATCCTTGTTTGTTATCCCGATAATATGGATAGTTCTTCATAATATACTCGTAGATTCCGTTCAGCGTTAAGCGCTTTTGTGAACTAGCCCGAATCGCCATCATGATAAGCGCATTGTACGAATATGGCGGTTTCTCATTCTTCCCTTTCCCGTTATCTTTCTCTTTCGTTTCTCCGCCGGTTTTCGTATCTCCGCCGACATCTTCGGATCCTTTCTTCTTTTGTTTTCCCACATAATTATTTTTAAATGAATTGTTATCTTTCCCCGTTTTTTCAAACACATTAGAGGAATTAGGGTCCGAACTGGAAGAAGAAACATTTCGGCTCCCGTGAACATCACTAAGGTCAATCACTTCATCTTCAATAAGAGAATCATCTTCACCCCCAACGTCGATATCATCAATGTCCTCATCATTTTCATCACTAGACGTCGTTGTATCACAGAGAGCTGACACATGATCTTCTGGGGATTCTGTGTGACCACCGCCAATATTATGTCTACGATGTGCCAAGGATAATAATTGTTGCTGGACTTTTGAATCATCACCATGAGGAACTGTCCGAGCATCTTGCATGAGGAGTGCTCGGATTGAAAACGGTGGGACTGTACTGCTACTCGCCATTTTAGCCTCAGTCGGCCAATCTCCTTCCAATTTCATGACCATTGCACTATTCGAACAATCTTCAACATGAATTGAATTGAAAATGTTTCAAACTTAAAGGAAATTTATTTGGCGAAGTACGAATCTTCGGAAAGTTCCGGGATACTTCTTTAAGAGCTCACTTTTGCTTAAAAATCGTGCCGAAAGAAAGTAATTTTAAAACCTTCACTTCCTTTTAGAATGACTTATTGAGGTAAGGAATCTTTTGAAATTTTCAGGGATAATTCGTCCAAAACTTCACATGTGCTGAGTATTTACGGAGATTTCAGAAATTGTGCAATAAAATGTGTTTCAATTGGTTCCCTAAAGATTCTGTAATATTTCCGGAAAACTTAGGAAGTAAATCTTAGGATTATGAATTGAACAGTGTCAATAACTCAATGTTCCGGAATGGAATGATTCTGTTTCATCCGAAGAGATCAGTATACAAGATTTTTTCAGTTACCAGTCACCACACCATCCGTAGAGTGGGATGCACAAGCGCAACTTAGTACCCAATCCAAATCATGCCGAACCATGAAGACCAACCCGTTGAGCTAGGACGAGACCAACCTCTGTCGTACTAAATGTTGTTGAGGCTAAAATAAATCCTCCCATTTGAAAACACAATTGAAAAACATGTACGCGATCACGACGAGTTCTTTCTTAGGTTTACGTTTAGGTTTTGCTTTCCTGTATTTGGACTTGCTTTTAGTATAGAGGAAATGACATAGGGAAAATAAATAATACAAAATACATTCGGGAACCAGTTTTTGGCCCTTTGTTCCATTGGCGTGGGGTTTCATTTCGTAACATCGTATAGAGAGTGTAGTGTATGGGCAAAGGAGCTAGAGCGTAAATGGAAACTTGTACTAAATAAAGCAATGTGTTCACAACTGTGCTTGTCTAAAGCCAAAATATTGTGGGATTAAAGGACCAAAAGGAAATTTCACATCTAATCACCGACCGACCCACACTACTTTTTCCCATATGGTACACAAGATGTGAATTAGTTGAATAAGGGACGGAAAACACCATTATTTTTACCGGATTTTACACCCGGCATCCGAATTCCTGTGGGTAATCCTTCAATGAGTTATTGAACCTCGAATTGACTCTCTCTGAAGGGGCGAGTATTTAGGTCTGAATTTTGAAAAATTCAAAAAATGCTGGAATTTTTGGAAACTGCTTTATTTTTAGTCGTTATTCTATTCCAGAGTAACTAAACCCCCAGGTTCAACAAGAACTGTCTATTTCTTGGGTTTAGATTTTTTTTTCTTTAATTTATTGCTTGAAAAACTTATAAAGTAGTGAATCTTGTCTATCGATGTAACTACCAGTTTGTTGTCGAATTCTAGAGTGAAATCTGGATATATCATAGCGAGACAGCTACTACAAATTCCGTTGCATTGAAAGTAAATTCCCCTACAGAGACATTCAGATTTCGTTCGTTGTTGAGAAAGTAAGCCTCATTATGATATGAACGTTGGGCAAAAATTCACACTTTGTTTGAACAGTTTCATATTAATTTGTACACTTGAAACCTGGTAAATTAGCCACTACTAAAAATGGTTAATTTTTGTAACGAGATTTCATTGGAGAGAAACAAGAAAAATAAGACTAAGAATTTTTTTCCCTGAACAAATACCAGAAACCAGATTGCCTGCCATTGCTAATAGGCAATAAGTTGACCAGATTAAACAGGTGAAGACAAACTAAAGAATTGCAAACCAGCACCTGACCTTGAATTAAATATTCATCATTTTCGTTAAAAAATGAGTCTAGTGTTTACAAAATAATGTCTCTCCTTTATGTCTGCGATTAACATTTAAGATGACAGGTCTTGTAATGTTGGCATCTTCGTATTTCAGGCTTTGTCCATTAGTAAATCGTTCAAGCTTTTTGCTTTTCTGCCGCTTCTTGTCTACAAGTACAAAACTACTACATACTACTATACTACTACTTCTTACTTGAACGTGAATTGTATTGTATTCCTTGGGACAAAATAATGATGACACGTTGAACGTGTCTCCATTCTTTCGAAAGAGTTTGAGCTTCTTGAGGTTCGGAAGTACGCAAAGTAAAATACATAAGCGCTGTGCTAGCGCTACTCTTCTCATACTCTTTCGGAAAATCTCTACTAGTAATAATAATTCTTAGAGAAGGGCTTAAGTGTAAAACGCTTAAGAAAAGAAGGAGCTTGAGGATTTAGGCGCATTTTCTTGATGGGACAGTCTGACAACGAAACTCACGACTCCAATCTCCAAAGCTCCTTCTCCGGCAAATGGATTGGAAAGGATCACCGGATCATCAGAATGGAATGGCTACAAGTGCAAGTACATTGGGTACAATAGGGTCGGAGTATACAGGGTGACTCATAAAATCTTTCTCTGGAAGATCTTGTTGTAAATTATTTTTGAATCGTTGAATTTCCAAAGGCTTGACTTTGTACTTTGCAAGTAGATCGAATGCAGCAAATATAATGAACCACCCTGTAAGGAGTAGAAGTATTGTGAAGGAAACAAAAGGGAAAGAAACAAAAAAAAATCTGATGATATTGATAAATCCCTAATGATAGGAGCTCACAAGCGCGACGCGCTATTTGTTTGTAATTGGAGACACTCTTTGTTAACACCTCTCGTCACACACAAACCAAAATTCCCTAAAATGTTCAGTGAGTGTTTAAAGTACTAGAACATGGATTTTTCACACCTTTCAATTTATCTAGAGGACGAAAACGACATGTTCCTTTCTCACTTGTAATGAAAGAAAACACAGACTTACCTGAACTCAAAATAGATTGAGTCTTTACCATATAGCCCAGTACAAAATATTAGGATAAAAATTTCTTATGTTTTTCTTTAGTATATCAACATATTTAGGCCCCGTACAAAATGTTTAGTCTATTGCAGCCTAGCGGCACAGACCGAAATCTAACCCGTTCTCCGTGACAAATATACAAGATGCTCTTGCTATTTAAGACTAATCGTTACTAGCGATTTATTTATGAATGGACATGTTCTATAAAAAAATAGTACAGAAATCAAAGGCGACAATTCAAACAACATGGAAGTGGAAGTGACACCGGATACTTCAGATCAGACTTTATTTGTACATTAGCAGAATTAAGATTTGTGCAGTTATCAATTGAGTATCGAAATCAAATACACATACACGTATTACAAGTACTAGTTTGTGTAAAATATTATGCAGTTATTAGCCTAATAGTTGTTAACAATAATATTGAAGCCATTGCAAATTTATCAGATGAAGATGGCATAGTTGTAGATGACGTTGTCGTTGTGGGAAATTCCGTTGTCGAAGTCAGATCATGAAGTGGTAGCCAGTCAAATTGACCCGATACGCATATTTCAGATCGACTAGCGTCATTGATAATCTCGAACCTGATTTCCATTTCCTGTAATAATTAAGTCGATGCTGAATTATCAGAATATTCTATTTCCTCATATTTTGGTGCCGATTTTACTCCAATCTGATCGGAGAGTCATCTAAGATGACACATCCACGAAAAATTGGCTGAGTCAATAGGGTATTGGTAATCAATTATGTTATAGACTAAGACTTACCCCACTCTCAATGTTCCATGTTTCAAATTCACTAAGCTTTGCAACGTACATTCTCCCCGAAATAAATCCTAAAGACAAGGCAACTGTCCTATAAGTTGGTACTCCACCTTTCGGTGTATGCGTCGTCTTCAAATGAGCAGTTGTGCTGTTTGAAACTAACCAGGTAATAACTTATTACAAATTAGATAATCACATTTATACATATGTAAATATGAGTGACCAGGAAAACCATACCAGCTGTATAATGTAACTCAAGTCTTGTCGTTGGTAAAACTTTGCATGGAAGGGCCGAGCAATCACTTGATGACATAAAATCAAATTTCCCATCGCCTCCTAAAGTAATTTAATAACATTTAGTACCAGCAAAAATACGGCTTGTCAGAATTAAATCGGAAGACAAACCACAATTTTCTGGATAAATAATTGCGTCCCGAGTTTCACCCAATCCTGGTTCATACTGTTCGAAAATAATCGCTCCAAATGTATTAGAAATAGCAAGCGACACAATGGTCAAAAATACAGTTAAATAGCGTGACATATTAGTAGAGAATATGTTAGAGGAACCTAAACGATGCTAATCTGTGGGAAAACTGAAAGCATTTAAAGGTGTGGAACTTCACTTAACATTGACCAAATTCATTAGGTGCTGATAAGGGAAATGACGACAGGTTGTCTGATTCATTTCACGTCAAGATTAGATAGTGAAGTTCAATAATGCCGGGACATACTCAATAGACCATCATTTGTTCGGCTACCCATAAGTAAGAACTGAAACTACAAGTGGAAAAGTAGTATTCTGATAATGGCAGCAGAATAAATACGTTGAACATACGACGATCGATGCTGTAATGACTTGTTCAATTATTCAGAATTTGAGAAATTTCCGCATAATTTGTATATTTCGCAACATCATCCACTCTAAATTAATTTCTAATGAAATTCGCAAAATAAGTAAAGTTGTTACAAGAGAATATTGTAATCATCAACAAAATGGCTACCAAAAATAAAATTCACAGATTGGTCTGTCTGTTTCCACATGAATACAGATAGGGTGGCGAATAAAAATAGTCCAGACCTATATAAGCAATCAATGGACCCAAAACAATATCTGTGTACGCACAAAAACTTGAAGAAAGACATGCAATACAATACCCAAAAAAATAACAAGGGTAATCATGAAATGCCGACGCCGAATGCCGCTCTCCGGTTCAATTCAAATCGGTGAACCCACTAATAACAAGCAAAGCTTGTAAGACTGACGCTGCGTTAGCAAAAAAAAACGCTCCTAGTAGTTTTCCTCATTATTTATCCAGATTGTATGAGAAATATGGATTGATATCGAATCGGAGGGTTGAAGTAGTGGAAACGTGTCAAATTTCTTTCAAATTGAAATGGAAAGAAAATGAGCTCGTTTTCTCTTTTGTCCAAAAGTGTGAAAGCTTTTGTCCGGTTTCACACCCAAAGGACAGGCAGTGATGAAGAAATAGACACATACAAAAAGTGGTACGGTGGTGGAGTGGAGCGCAGCTCACTTTGAAATATGAATCTACAAATATTTTTAAAACTCACTTTCATAATAATAATACAACAGACGTATGTATGTACTACGACGACTACCATCACCTTGTTTGTTATATGTTCTTTTGAAAAGAAGTCCTCAAGCTGCCGTTCGGAAATAAGGAGACAGCCTATGATTAGGTTTACTATTGGATGGATGTTGTCACAATTGAATTGAAGTTTTGTATGTATACATATGTTTGGGCATACGGAATACCAATATTATACCATAATACCAATCCATCTCTCCATTTGATAATCAACCAACAAGTCTCTGAACAAAGGTTTCATATGTGAGCATACAAACATACACATACAAGTCTGGACATGGCTCTAAATGTATTACTTTTATTTCATTCAATTTGCAGCGCACATCACAAGTTTTGGTCATGGTTTTAGCCATCCTGCCCTTATAAAATGAAAGAACGTTCGATTTTGTAAGTTTGACAACGAGTAGAACTTTCTTTAACACCCGACCGTCTGTCAAGTCTGTCTCCCTACATATTTTGCATTTAACCCGACTTTTCCATCAAGACGGGACGGAATAAATAGACGAGATTATTTTTTAAAAAAAATTAATTTACTATTTGATACTATATAATTAATGAGACTAAGCTAAACGTTGTACGAGACATAATTTCTTGGCTGACTGGTGTTTAGTTTGTAAGAATTGGTAACAAAGGTATATAGCATTGGATTTAGCTTTTTCACGATCAAAAGGTATTTCTTTGCTATAAATGACGTATGCCGTTTGAATTAACAACACGTGCTATTAAATTGAAGGATAATACCAGGAGCGAGAGCATATACTGACACATGGAATTGAAAGGATCATTAATAAATGCTTGAGATGAGATGGTGGTATGACGGAAACAATAAAACAGTAACATAAGTAAGCAGTACTTTTGGTTCATCATCATTAAATAGATAAATAAATAAATTGGCAGCAAACTCCACAAATTATTGGATTTGTCTAGTACAGTACAGGCATAGACAGGGTGGTTAAATTGACGTACGACGGCCGTAGCCCATGCGACCCGGTGATTGAAAGGAGAGATTGCCTTTAATCAACCCCATTTTGTGGGAATACGTATGAAAAGATCAGTAGTGAAGCTGAAGCTACAAATCAAAACAGAATAGATATAAAATAAAATGAGTGAAGAGTCATAAAATGTACCCGACTGATAGCCTTAAAGGAATATAAATAGCGCTTGCAAGATTTTATGATTTTGAAGGGACGGGTTGAATTTGGTCAGGTCGGTGGTCGGTCGGGACAGACTCTGAATTAGATTTAAGTGAGGATAGGCCGCAATCTCAATTAAAAGCAATGGACTCTTGTTAAACTCAATCAAGAAAAGTTTCACTCGAATACAGATGATAAATAGTGAACTGAAGGGGTGGAAAATCTAATGTTTACAACAAAACAGCCAAGGGAAGGGATTTAGAGTTTTAGAAACTATGCAATGCGTGACCAAGAGTTAGGGTCGAGTAAATTTATTTGGTAATAATCTTGTTAATTTAAATTGTAAGTGTGAGGTTACAAAATAAAATACTTTATTCTGGATTAGTGATCAGAATTCGGGGTTCACTCACGCAGTAAGTCACGGACAGCAATCGTGATTTATTGATGCTCTGTAGAAATATTTCAAAACTCGCAAATTAATATTAAGATACAGTACTTTGTATTTTAATTGGTAAAGTCGATTTTTAATTATGGGCAGGAATGATTCTAAATTTTAGTTTGAACACCAGTATTCGATTGACCTGTGACTGTTATTCGAAACCTCGAAAGAAATTTTAAAGTTGTAAATTCGTCATGGTCATTTTTTTAAGGTACGAATAGAAAATATATTTAATGACTAGCCTTAGCATAGACGTTCTAAATTTCTACTCCAATTACTCTGAATTAAAATATGACATCGGCAATGAGTGTGAGCATAATTATAGGATTATTACATCGTAGTGTGGACAATCAACACAATTTAGAAGACCGAAGTAGTAAAAAAATAACATCTAAAATATTCTGCTTAACAATGCATCACTCAACCCCACTTTAGTTTATTACAATTAGGGTTGATTCTTCACTCATCTAAATGGAAAGTACATACCCAATGCAATGCCCATCTACGTTAGTCAAATAAATATGGACACATCCATTATAATATACTAATATTGTACAGTCAGACCAATGAAAATATGTTATTCCAATTTATGCAAGTAACGGAGTGTGAATGCTTGTTGTTTGTTCTAAATTGAGTTCTACTTCTGAGCTCTATTTTTATTAACTTGTACAACCACAACTACATATGCTGGTTGGTTTAGAAGAAGTGTAATGTGTAAACTGTGACAATAAAAGAGTCAGTCTGAATGTCCTTGGTTTCAACCAGGGTGCAAATTCATGTTATCCTACTTTGTGTCATGTCTGTCACAAAATGTTTTAGCTCAATTGGCAAGCATGGACAAACTTACAAAGGAGAGCAAATTCTGTTGCGTATAAATATTGACTTTGCGAACTACTTTGACTTTAAATCCTGAGGAACAAAGAGAATGTGAGACTAAAGATCTACGATCTACACTACTGCTACGTTACAACCAAAGAAAGCATTCGTTGAGTCCTCGCAAAAAATTTACTTTTTAGCGTGTGCTAAAGAAATCATTTGGCGAGGGAATAAAAAATTAAATCCATTCATACATATTTATCTACAGGACGGATTAAGCTCAAAGAGATTTATAGATACAATATGCAAAAACATTAAAGGGAATGTGGTTTCGTTCGTTTTATATTGTGTGACAACTGACAACATCAAATATTTTTCTAACGCTGCAATAACACATGTAGGTTTCATATCTACACTTGCTTTAAAGAAAAAAATTCTTCACTAATAGAATTTACTATTTTCAGATCCCCAATTGGCTGTCATATTCTATCTCGAGATACTTCGAAAAGACGTGATTCTTGAAGAATATTGTTAATTAACAAACACGAATTCTGAATCACAATTAACGGAAAAAAACTATTCTATTTTATTTAGCTAAAAAAATTTGAAATTCTTTTTTGGAACAAAATAACCTGAATGCGAATAACCTGATCGTTTGAAAAGTTTAATGCCTAAAACAGAATACAATACTAATAACGTGGGGATTTCTAGAATAGTGGTAAGAGCCAACAACGATTTAATTCCTTTGAAGAGTCCTTCAGAGCATAATGAACTTAGGCAGTCGTACGTATTTTAGTATTTTTAAGCAAAATCTGCATACGAAAAACTACAACTCGCCAATTGCCGAAGGGACTGAGATTTTTCCTTATGATTATCAAAACTGAAGTACGACTCTCAAGTTTTTTTTAACTACTTTCACCCCAACAGCTCTTTTTGACTAAACAACATACATAGGAGGCGTGAAATGTGGATATCCTCCTCAACCCTCATAGTTTATTTGTTACACATACTTTCTTAGTTTAGACAAAAATAATATAATGAGGCGGATTGGATGGAGGCATGGAGTTTTCCGTGTCGTCCTGCTACGTGCGGGGAAAGCTGAAAGTGAAGAAGAAAAAAAAGAACGCCAAACGGGGAAAAAAGTGAAATGAGACGGAACCATAATTGCGACACATCGTTAGTAAAGTTGGCATCCCAGAATTTTTTTCTCTCCTCTTCTCTTCTATTCTTTCTATCTCCTTGAGGATAATAGTCATTGAGAATGACTTGGAGACAATTTCATTCCAACCTCCATGTATGTGTGTGTGTACGTAACGTACGTGAATTTGTTCGACTCTTATTTGCTAACAGTCGAGTCCTCATTTTGTCATTTCAAAAACCCGAGACCCCGAGTGTATAGTAGGTATAGTAGTGTGAGGATGACGACGACAGTCACTCCACTAAATATCTCCTCCACCTCTTTTTTTTCACACTTCTTCCAACGTCTCTCTGTCAATCCACGGCGTGTTTTTGGAAAGATTGATGCAATTAAGAAATACTGTACTCTCCGACCCTCCGTCTAGTCAACCCCTATGTAATCGTAATGTACTAACTGGTATTAGAGGGGTAGACAAGTCAGGATCTCGTAATGAAATCATGCGTGGCCATAATCGTACCGTAATCATAAACCACATTACAAAAAGGAACAGTTGCATCAAAAAATGTATGGCAACTGGTCCAGGCAAGGTTCACAGATTAAGATGCTAAGACTGGGAATTACAAGTGAAAATTATGGAGAAAGTCAAAAAGTCAAACTTTCTTCCAATTCTTGAAGTTTATAAAATTTTGTATTCGAATAGTTCCTTCTCAAAATATTATGCTGAAGTTCAATCAGAGTTTGAACTGCGCTTCCATGTAGTTTAATCTTTACCGACCGGCTGATCAAATTTGTATAATATAACAAATGTTTTGTGTGAGATTACGCCTATTAAACATTTTTAGTATTCTTTGACATGTGCAGGCTACACAAGGCGCGGACTGACTTCAAAGGATGGTTGGCTACTTTTATAGTTGGATTGGATCCCTCATGAAATGATGATGATGAGGTGTGAAGAATTGAATGTGACGGGATGGTTGTTGAGAGCTTTCTGCGGTCATTATTAAGGGTCTTGTAGTGTTTCAACTTCAACGTTGCGTTGGCGGCTCTATGCGCACACGAATTTACAGTACATAGAAATCGAAAACTGGCTCGGCGTATTGTGTTGTGAATATTTTTGTATTTTTTATCGTTTTGCTGCACCAGCTTACAAATTGTACGTTAGCTTACTTCTTAGGACACGTCGCAAATAATTTTAAAGCGATACAGGAACCGCGAGAGTTGTAATGTAGTGGCACTGCAGCTAGACTGGTCTGCGATATGTTGACGGTTCGATCCCACGGGCAATCATGATAGGTTATCACGGTGTTCTTGATTCCAAGCATTTCATACTTCTTGGCCAAATGGAAAACCAAGTCTCCGAAAGTATGTCTTTGATGTTTGAGCACACTAATCCTTATTATTAAGTAGTGATTATACATTACATTTTAATTTTTTTAAGAAAACAAATAATCTAACAACAAATCAGGTCCTTTGGCCTGATCTGATGTAGTTCCGTTCAGTCATTCCCTTGTCAATGTCCCGGTAAGGTAAGGTCTGAAGATACCCAGTACTGTTGTCAATCGCAATGCAATCGTTGACAAAGCGTATGTATCACCCACGAACTGGATTAAGGTTTATGGACTAAATTAAATGTGAAAACAAGTGGTGTTGAGGTCTAATCAAGCGAAACATTTTAACGACTGGTTCTCTCACACACTATACACACAGTATTCAAAAAAGAAAAGCCCTTCCTATTCTTTGGAACAAACACAAGTAATAATAGGAGGGACCATCCCCTTTAAGTTAGACAAAAATCCTTGGAGCGACAACCTCGTTTGAGCTCCCACACGAACGAACAAACTCTTTCATTGCCCATTCATGAAAATCATACATAATCTTGTGTATGTTCATATTCATAGGAACACAAAAACACACACACACATAAATGGTCAAGACAAATAGTATGTTTAAGATTGATTTTTTTATTGCCATACACAATGTACAAATTTTTGGTGTGGAACATTTTTATTGTACGAAAGAAAAGTGAAAATAAGAATAGTTCATTCACAGCTTTGCCAGAAACCCCTTTCGATTTTCATTCAAGTTTCTATGCTAGACCATGATTTAGTGGTCATAAATAATTTTAACCATGACTAATTCAAATGGTTTTGCTAATGGTTTATTCTAAAAATTTGTCTAAGTGAAAGTACTGCGTGTGGACCACCTCATTTGAAGATGGAGGAAATGAGAACTAGCCCACCAGTTCACTAAATGGACCACCTCATAGAATTTACTAATTTTAACACGGATGAAACTTCGATTAGATCAGATGTCTGATTTGATGTGAATCTCCTGTAAAATTTACACACAAAACAATCTTGATTTTTTCATTGCAAGATTTTTCCGCAACCAAAAACAGGCAAAGCCAAATTTTGAGCAGTGCTGCATTATGTAACACCATCAAACTTAGAGATGGTATGGTATGCGGTTCGACAAGCATTTTTGATCTACCTCGATAAAGAACAAGTGTTAAGGATGCTGCATGATCATTACTGTGATTTTGGAGACTCTTGCTAACACATGCAAAATATAAACTTCCCCTGTTTACTCCTGCAGTCAAACTCATTAAAGTGACTTGACAAGTACCAGAGTAATTATAAGGAACAAACTCTATGCAAATGTTGTGAATAACATTGTACCAGGTCATTAAATACATGCATGTATGTGTTTGTATAAAATTATAGTCAACTCAACATGTTTGTGGGCGTCATTCGTCACGTCAACATAACATCCAACTTCAAATTATGCCATTTATTTTTGGTTGGTTTACATACAGAGTGGTAAAAGTTAGGAGTTCAAAATCTGCCGAACCTCGCATGACACGTTTTGTCTTTGTGTCGGGGTGTGACTTTTGTGTTCGGTCTAGCTTTTTAGTAGGTATTATGTCACAGGAAGTAAGCCAAATGAGGTTTATTTCCTGTGCAAACCGAACGGAAAACAAACTGAGCAGGAGTTGAACCCGTGACCTTACAGACTTACAGATAAGAACCCTTAGACTTTAACCTCATCGCTTTTTCTCAGAATCATTAACTTTCGCAGAAGTCTTAAATACGTTTAAAGTACTGCCCAGCCTTGCTCTAGCCAGGCATCCGTTTTAGGCTTCCATGTCCTATAAGTGCGGGCATCTGATTTAAAATTATATCTGTGACATATTCTATTCTAAACATAAAGACAAAGTTGTACATGCAAACTTCACACGTCCAGATTTCATTGTGTACAAACTATTGGGAAATATTAGTCAATTCTATGTATGGTCTGATTTCCCTACAAATTTGAATGGTTTTTGAGTGTAACCCTTCATCGCCTTGTTCTCTCACTCGGGTTACCTATTTTATTTGTAATCACAGCAGGATATTTTGACCTTCTCGCCAATACAATGTGTAAATGTGGTAGGAATGACATATGTACAAACTGTGGAAATCGAGGCAGTCACAGTTAGGGGCAAGGGATTCATTTTTTACAAATAAGAAAATATCTATCAGATCAAAAGTCAAACAATGAATAAACTTTTTGTCAAGTTTTTGCTCACGTGCATGAGTTCAGTCATACCTAGCCACCAAATCTCTCGATGAGTCAAAGCTTTAAGGCATACGGCATTCATGAGATCAGTTTTTCTAAATAGGACTTACAAAAAGTCCCTGTGAGAACTTCAGTTGGTTTATTTGTTTGAAGGGGAATCTTTTATTAGTGAAAATATTGTACGAGGTTGCACAATAATGTACAACGTTGAGAAGAGTACTTTATAGAAATCTCACTGAACGTCAAGTGTGGTACTTCACTTGTGTTTCTTCTTCTACTACTACAACTATACCCCACAAATGCAGTAGTGGCGACTGGCGACAACGTATATTAAACACGAAGGAAAAGTTACATAGTTTGAGGGTCCAGATAGTCCAGAGAAAAAAAATGGTCGAGTTTGCACAAAACTAACCAAAAGCACTTGAACACAAACCAGAGTCTTTTTCTCTTTGTTGTTTCTCGAGTGCTTGGCACTGCTTGGCCCTGCTGACGATTCAATGGCTCTCTCGGGGAAACGCGTGCCAACGCAAAAGTCATCGGCATGGCTCATGTATTTCGTAAAAGTTTAGTTTTGAGAGTCGACATTTCGTCAGCCGGACGCACAGATTTGGGCAATATTTACTCTCAACATAGCCCTTTGTAGTTCTCTTGCTCTCATAAAACAGTAAAACATTTCTAGACATACAAGACAGTAATTTTGGAAATAATGATGAATCAACCTCACATGGATTGACAAAGTGATCACCGACTAATATAAAATCTGTATCGCAAACAATTACAAAATTGAAAAAAATGAAAGGGTTTGTCCTTCAAGTTTTTCTCGTAGCAGTCGGCAAATCTCTGAACAATAAACTTGTTGAAACTTTTGTCAACACTAATTGTAAGATTAGACATAGATTTAATTAGATATTCATTTGAATTGACATGTAAATGAGGGCAAGTTAAGATTGGGCGGAAATTAAGCAGTAGCCGTATCCGGACCTACTGGCACGGGTGAATTATGCGTTAATTGTAAAAGTTTACTATTTTAACACTGTATCTCAAAATTTTAACTAATTACTGAGATTGAGTTGTACTTCAAACATTCAAGATCTCTCTCATTTTGTCTCAACAATACGGTGTTTCAATTCTAACTGTAGGCGTTACTTTATTTCAAAAGTTCTGTAAGTGTTTGTCTAAAATATAAGTATGCAAGTTCATTTCGCAATCATTCATTTTTTACTACGGAATATTTATTGTAGAAAAATATACAACCCTTCGGTTTGACGATCTAATCTCCAGAAATCGGAAACACGAAACAACGACAAACCTTTAATCTGTGCCAATGCCGTTCCGTTTTTAATGGAGCTAAATAGATTAGGTCTAATTGCAATACACTTAATTAACACACATACAGTAGCTTTTATAATTTTCTTATCAGCCTTCAAGTGCAAACATGATACTCATGATCATGATCGACTTGTCCTTCCAATTAAGCCAGCTCTCTTTAATTGACTTAAGCAGGTCCATTATTTCATTAGATTAGATGAACAATAGCAATGGCCTGTCTAATTGATTTGAAATTAATTACTCAGCCGATAATTCATAGTACTTCTTGTCTCGGTGACATTTTCTTAGCCCGCAATTACTTAACCCAAATACTCATAGTCGAACTCCTTCACGATTAAGTAATCATCCCTTACATTTTGTTAACACATTTCAAGTGTCGACAATTTTGCCCGGCCTAACCCTCTCGTGCGTAATAATCGAAAGTACGTTATATCCAAAAATAATTAGCGTGCTAAATTTTCTGATTTCGTTATTCATATTTCGTTCGTTATAACGAGAGTATGTTATGTCTACATCATGTTTTAATGAGGGTTTACTGTTTCTTACCCCGATCGGATTTCCTAACCTAACCTACAGGGTGGGACAAAAGAAACTAGCCCGATGGCAATTTCCGCGCGGAAAGTTTAAGCGCAAAATTTTGACAGTTCCACTGAACC